>QEPC01013458.1:70575-104883 GCA_003113815.1 Sphenodon punctatus | reverse complement strand
AAGCAATTAACGTTTAAGCTGCAATAACTTTTTATTTTCCTGATGGATATTTTTCAAACTTTGTGGATATGATGGTCCTCACAATTTACAGCCATGATTAAATTTTCAGAAATGTAGGTCAAGCGGTTTTTGCAAAATTGGGGCTTCAGCAGTCGCCTGTTTATAATGAAGAGTGGCTGTACATTTAAGTATTCAGGCAGCTGCCGCTGCCTGAAAATAAATGAAACTACGGAGGTAAATGTGTGGAAATGGGTTAAATAGGAGGAGGATGGCAATAGATTAGGAAGACACACTGCTGGGAGATGGAGACTTCTGAAAACGCCTGCTGACAGGATCAGTGGCTAGCTCAGAAGAAGTTGGAAGGGGGAAGGGCAATGACTTTTGTTACTTGCTACTCCCGCCTTACCACAAGCCCCATTGGCTCCATGCAGCCTAGCCCATGGCTAATCGCAGACTAAGAAGCCAGTGGTCTGAGGAAAAGAGGGATGGTGATTGGGCAGGCTGGCTGCTAGTCCAAGCCTCTCCACCTTGGCACCAGGAAGTCTGGCCAGTGGCTAATCGCAGACTGCAAAGCCAGTGGTCTGAGGAAAAGAGGGATGGTGATTGGGCAGGCTGGCTGCTAGTCCAAGCCTCTCCACCTTGGGCACCAGGAAGTCTGCTCCTAAGCTTCCCACCCCCTCCTTGTGCCTTCCAGCCCTGTTTTTCCCATCTGAATGTGCCCAAACTCATCCGAACGTGGCCAAAGTGTTTGGGGCTTCAGGCGTTCAGTTCGGCTGTTTGGTTCATCCGTCCGAACTGGCTGAGTTCAGGCCGAACACTGAATGGCCAAACTGCTGTCACACATCCCTACCGGGCTTGCCTCAAACCCTCCCTCTGGGATAAGAAGCTGTAGACTCCAGCAAGGGGGCTGAAGGTGCATTTCTGGGTGGGGGTAGGGGGTGGAGGAGTGTGCTGAAACACCAGGGCTTGCCCCAACCCCACCATCCAAGCTAAGAAGCTGCAGACTCCTGCAGGTGGCTGCCTGTGGTAGCTTCAAAAGGATGGCAGCAAAGGTGGTAGCAGTTAATGAGCAGATCATGGACCTGTTTTAGGTGGGAGTGAAGAGTTGTGGTAGCTTTGTTTTAAATTGCTTTTTCTTGGTTTTAGTCGGTTCAGATAGGTGGGGTCGGACAGGGACTGGTGAGTCACAGGGGAGGATGGGAGAGAGTGCAATGACTGCCCAGTGAGAGGGGAGGTACAGACATGGGGGAAGAGTGTGGGAGGGAGTGCCATGGACCCCCCAGTTGGAGAGAAGGTACAGGCATGGGGGAGGAAGGAGAGATATGGTTATTGGTTGGGTAGGGAGAGGGGTGGGGTTTCCTTGCATGCCTGTCTGCCTCTGGGGGTGCTGGGCTTTGGGATCCATCCCCTAACCATCCCCTCCCCCAGGCCCCTATGGGCCCCTTAAGTGCTGTCATAATTGGGATGGGGAAATTGTTAATCAAGAGCTGGGGAGGGGAGCCTTTCTTGGGAGGAAGGAGAAAGGGAGAAGAAGCTACTGGGATCATGTTTGGCATGGGAAGATATGGCGAGGAGGGAAGAAAGACCATCAGGGCCTTCGGGAGAGACATCCAGTGTTGGTTCCCATGTCTCAGGAATTGAGGTGAGTAGGGAGCCTGATCTGACACTGATGCTGCTTAATGTGAGGTTGGTGGCTAATAAAACATATGTCATCCACAGTTTGATTCAGGATGAGGCTACCGACCTTGTATACATTACGGAGACCTGGCTGGATGAGACATGTGGGCCAGTATTGTCCCAGATAGTGCTGTCTGTGTACTTGGTGCAACATCAACTAAGGCTCAAAGTATGAGGGAGCAGAGTGGCCTTGATCTGTAAACACATCTTGGCTTTTGAGAGGTATCTGGTGCCTAACTCATCTAATATGGAGTATGTCCACCTTGTGCTGGATGTGGCCACTGGTATATTGGGAATCTTCTTGGTGTAAAGATCACCTCACTGCATATTTGATTCTCTAACAGCTCTAGCTGAGTTGATCTCAGCGGTGGTGTAGATATCACCTAGACTTATTGTCTTGGGTGATTTCAGCATACATGCTGTGGCCAGTCTTTTAAGGGCAGAGCAGGAGGTCATGACTGCCATGAAAACCATGGGCCTGTCCAAAGTAATATTGGGTCCAATGAATGAGGTGGGACACACGCTGGATTTGCTGTTTTGCACTATCCTGGAAACATTCCAATTATCAGGGGTGTTGCTATAATGGCTGGATCATAATCTCCTGAAGACTGAGATCCTGGCCCTCCTATGCTCTTTTTGGGGTGGTGGACTGCTTAGGTTAGTCTGCTACCGAAGACGGATGGAACCGATTGGATTTCAGAACACTCTGGGGGATATATACCCAAGGGCCTTGATGGCTGCTCTGTCGATGTCCTGGACACCTTTTGGAACAACATATTGACCATGGCCATTGACATGGTGGCACCCACGCATCCACACCCACCACTTCATCAGCACAGGTTCCCCTTGTATATGGAGGACCTGAGATGGTTGAAGTAGGAGGGTAGGCAGTTAGAGCACAGGTGGCACTTGACTCATGCTGAAGCTGACTGACTGTGGCTGAGATAATTTTTGAAGGACTGTGCCATGGCTGTGATGACAGCAAAAGAAAGCTTTCTTCTCTGCTATCATAGAGTCTGAAAACTCCTGTCCGGTGGAGATGTTCCGGGTGGTAAGTAGCCTGGTTAACCTGGCCTGTGTCTGCCAGGAAATTGAGTAATCTAATGCCTGCTGTGACATTTTGTATTAATTAGTTTGCAGACAAAATCACATGTATGAACTAGGGATGGGACATCCGGGCAAATACCGGGTACCGGATTTACCAGTTCCCGGATTTCAAAATACCGGCATACCGGATTAATACCGGTACCAGTTTTTCCCCCATTGATTTCAATGGGGAACTGTCCCCATTGAAATCAATGGAGAAGAAAAAAAAAACAACCTCCCCCCCTCCCAGACTGTGCGGGTGGAAGGGGGGACATGCCCCACCCAGCCTGGATTTTTATTTTTAAAAAAAAAAATTCCCCTAAGTCCCTGGGCTCCAGGCCGGGGCCGCCGCCAGCGACCCAGAGCCCGCACCAGCAGCAGGTAAGTGTACCGGTACCATTGATCCCTGGAGTGGGGGGTGGTTTAGCACACACACACACCCCAGGGATCACCCTACCTTGCCCACCCAGGGATCACCCCTTCAGCTCCGGGCAGCAGCAGCGGCGGTCAGGAAGCCAGCTTCTGCTTTGCTGTGGCTGCCGGCTTCAGCACGCTCGTGACGCTCTAGGCCTTCCAGGGAACCCGGAAGTTCCCCAGAAGGCCTAGTACACGTCACTAGCGTGCTGAAGCCGGCAGCTAGAGCAGAGCTGAAGCCGGTCGCCAGACTGCCGCCGCTGCCTGGAGCTGAAGCCAAAGGTAGGGTGATCCCTGGGTGGGCAAGGTAGGGTGATCCCTGGGGCGTGGGGGGTGATCCCCAGGGATCAACGGTACCGGTACACTTACCTGCTGCTGGTGCGGGCTTTGGGTCGCCAGCGGCAGCCTGGAGCCCAGGAACTTAGGGAAAAATTTTTTTAAAAAAAAATCCAGGCTGGGCAGGGTGGGTGGGGCGTGTCCCCCCTTCCACCCACACAGCCTGGATGGGGGGGGGAAAGTGTTTGCTTTTTTTCTGTGTTTTTTTTTACATTGCGGCCATTCATTTGAATGGCCGCAATGTAAAAAAATCCAGCACAGGGGGAATCCGGTAAATTCCTCCGATTTACCGGGGTAATCCAATACTGCCGGTACACCCAAAAACCGGCAGTATCAGATACTACCCCTATGCACTATGACTTGGGTGCTGCCATTTCAACTGCAAATTCAGAGTTTAGGATTATGGAAGCTCAGTCTTGTCCTGTTTTTTTTGACTGGTTTCAATTGGTATCACCCACCAATGCAAGGGAGGTGCTTGCAGTAATGAGGGCATCCAATTGGGAACTAGATACTTGCCCATTTTGGCTGGTGAAAGACAGCCGGGAGACACTGGGGCCATTGTTGGCTGGTGTTGACAATGCCTTCCTATGGGAGCGGAGGGTTCCAGATGCCCTCAACACTGCGTTAGTCTGCGGTACCCTGCTTAAGAATCCATCTTTGGATGCTGACTTCCCAGACAGCTATTGGCCTGTCTCTAACTTTACCTTTAATAAACTTAGGGAAGGTTATTGAATGGGTGATTGCCCAACAGCTTCAGGCCCATTTTGATGCTATCTGATTCCTGGACCCATTTCAGCAAGCTTTTCATCCTGGATACAGCACGGAGACTGTGCTTGTGGCTTTGATCAATTATCTGCACCTTGAGATTGACAAGGGGAATTCTACCTGGTTGATCTTGTTAGATCTTTCAGTGGCCTTTGGTACAGTTAATCAAGAGGTGCTGTTGACACCACTGCGGAAGGTGGCAGGGAGGCACCACTCTTGAGTGGTTTCGCTCTTTCATGCCAGGGAGGTCCCAGCAGGTGGTGGTGGTGGCAATTGCTCGTTGTCCCATCAGGACTTCCCCTGTAGTGTCCCACAGGGTTCTATTCTCTCCCCACTCTTATTCAATGTGTATCTGAAGTATGGGTGTGCATGTCGTTTTGTTGTTAGAATAACCATAATGAAAATTGTTGTTTTCATTTTCATTATTGCAATAAAGAAAACAACAACTGAGAATAACGACAATGATAACAAAAATGACAATGTTGCTATCGTTGTCGGTATTACTAGTGCTGTGGCAGTTGGGTTTTGGAGCGGAAATTTGGAGAGGGGAGGAGGGAGAAGACATCTCGGAGTCCTAAACAGGGTTGAACTCTTGAACTGTGCCTGTCTTGGGAGGGGCAAGAAGTTCAGCAGTATCTGATGGATGTATCACTGGCCAATGAGCAGCGCAATCAGGCCCCAGCAGTCTCATGACACTCTGTGATTGCTCAATGCCTGCTGCCTAACACAACCAACCTGGGGGGCTCTATGGGAGGGCACTGCAACCCTTTATAATGGGAGGGCTAGGCTTTTTCTCTCCATTCTATGAGAGCTCTGCTTGTCAGGTTGCATTTACAGAACTGTGGTGCTTGCACACACAAAAATCCTCCCTAGCCCTCACTGTATTACCAATACTTTTCTTTCCTCATTCCCTACATTTTAAAATTTACCTTCTCCCTTTCCCTGCCCTTTCTCCCCCTGTACATTATATGTAGATAGGTAGTATAGATTAATATAGATATATATTCTAGACATATAGGTTATATTAGAATAGTTATATAGATAATTGATTAGATAATAGTTTTCCTTTTCCTTTCCCCTGTCTCCCTTAGATTTAGATAGATGTTAGTTGTGTACATATATAGAAAGAGATCAGATATTATACAGGTATTTAGGCTAGTCTGTTTTATTATATATATTAAGATAATAGGATAGGCATATTGTATAAATACTTGTACATGGGAATCGATACCAATAATGATACTAATAACGATACTGATACCAAAAATAAAATCTCAATTTAATACGATACCATATGAAATCGTTATGTAACAATAACAACAATAACAATAATGACAGTGTCATTAATAATGATAACAAAAATGACATTTTAAATAACAAAAATGACATGGGGGCCTGGTGCACACCCCTAATCTGATTCCACTGGATGAGGTCATTCAGAGGTTTTGGGGAAAGTGTGATCAACATGCTGATGTTCTGCCTCTCTTTTTGTTCTGCCTCTCTTTTTCTTCACCCAAGTCCTGCAGTCTTGGTGCTTACCTGATGCCTGCTTGCAGTCAGGGAATGGATGAGGGTGAGCCAATTGAAACTGAATCCTAACAATACTGGCCCTTTGATTTGGAGGGGATTGGAACATTTGTTATTTATGGTGTCCGGCCTCCTCTGGTCAACCATGTTTGCAGACTTGAAGTGCATTTGGATCTGTCACTATGCCTGGAACATCAGGATGCAGCTGTGGCTGGGAGAGCTTTTCACTAACTTCATCTGGTAAGGAGGCTGAGACCTTCTCTCTCTGATTCAGATCTTGCCACAGTCGTCCATGCTTTCATCACTTCAAGGCTAGATTACTGCAATGCGCTCTAAATGGGCCTTGCCTTGATGACTGTTTGGAAGCTGCAGCGGGTGCTGAATGCAGTGGCCCGTCTCCTTTCAGGTATGGGTCACTGGGAGCACATTATTCTAGTTCTCTGAAGTCTGCACTGGCTATAATTCAAGGTGTTGGATTTGACCTTTAAAGCCCTAAATGGTCTGGGTCCCATATATCTGAACGACCGCTTCTCCTGCAATGTCTCATTGTGGCCCCTGCAGTCGGCCAGGTGCACCGTCTTGCAGGTTCCACATGCTACCCTTCTCCGTAGGACGGTGATACACAGTAGGGCATTTTCAGTTGCTGCTCTGGTTTTGTGGAACTCCCTTCCCCACGAAGTTTGCTTAAGCCCGAACCTAAGCACCTTCTGAAGAGTGTTTAAAACTTTTTTATTTGAAAAAGCATTTGGCATGTGGGGAGATAGTGGCTGGTTGGGTTTCTGGGGAGGGTTGTGGAGAGGGTGTGAGTTTTGAGAGATGGGTGGGAGTTTTCTATCTTGAATTTTATTGTTATTGTTTTACAGATTGCATACTGACTTGAGCCTTTGTGGGAATGATGGTGGATAAATTTGAATGAATGAATGAATGAATAGTAAAAAGAACAGCCTTCTCTGAAGTTCATAGGGTGTGGTGCAATACTAAGGGAGATGTTTCATTGTGGTGCATGAGAAATTAGGCAGGTAGCTTGTGAGATTCTTAGTCAGTCTCTGAAAGTGAAAATCCTGGTGCATTCTGCTGCAAAATTAAAAGAACCCCCAAATGTGAAATAAGCCTCTTAGAAGGTGAATTATACCATTAAGGCTATTAGAGACAACACACGTCTCTTGCAAAGATTAATAGATAGAAAACACCCATGGCATCTCCAAGAAACAGGAATATTTTATCAGTACAATGTATCACATTCTAATGTACCATACTATCTTTAAAAACACTAAGAGCTGACAAAAATGAGTTAAATATGGATTACGCACACACAGCAAGCCAGATCATTCAAGATGCAAAGCGTGAAAGACCTAAGAGAAGTTGACTAGCTAATTCCAGGCATGCACAGAAATGGATTACGTGGAGCTGAGATACAGAAATACAACTCTTAAACAATATAAGCAATGAAAAATGAAAAGTTGAGTTTATGGAGCATGTTACCAAACATCGTTGCTTTAAATATTTAGCATTTTAAACACTGCTGGTTGGCCACCAAGAAAATTGGAAAGTATCTTTCAGCTTAATATATTTTTTTATTCATTTCTAGGGTATTTTACAGCTGCTATTGAACAGGAAGGTGCTGGATAAAACGTCACAAACTTTTACTGAGAGACCAAGAGAGGTGCAGGTGCAGATGACTTGTGGAAAGAAACTAGATAGAGCTTGCTTCTGAATTTGATAAATAGGTTTTGCTGGCCCTAATTAGAGCTCCATCGAGTACTAAAATTAGTACTCACAGGTAATGCCCGCATATTCAGTTCACCCGATGGGCTACCCAAGAACCAGTTGGGTGTCCAATGTCCTAAAATATTAGTATTACCAGGAGAAACTGGTAAAGGTTTTTATTATAAATTTAATTTTAAAAGGGTATTTATTAATTAATGTATTAATTTATTTTAAACTGGTATTTATTGTTAATTAATAAATGCATCCTCAGCTGGGAGCACTGCAGAGATTGACTCCACAGCACCCTAGCCAGGGCTTGTCAGTTTCAAAAGCGGGGCAGGGCTTTCCCTCCCCACAGCACTCTGATAGGCACTGTGGCCAGAAAGCCTCTTTTAAAACTCACAAGCACTGGTCAAGGGTGTAAGGGAATTCCATAATTGTGGGGCAGCCACCCAAAATGCTTTTCTGCATGCCCTTGTGGAAACTCAGCGGGCGGATGATACCTACAAGAGGGTGCTCCTAGCTGAACTCAGAGGCAGTGATGAAACGTTTGGGACGAGGCAGTCTTTCTAATATTTGGTGCCCAGACTGTTTAGGCCTTCAGATGCCAATACTTATATTATAATAATGGCAATAGACAATCCTAAGTTTAGACATGTTGTACAATTAATTCATTTTAATTTTTAATTATTAAAGCATGAAATTGTACTTATTAAAGTGTAACATGTTGATATTAAACTTTAAAGTATTTCTTCTGAAAATGTAGTGTCAGATGACACTGCATCAGACCAATCTTGGATAATTTGGTGTGTGCACGCATCCTCATGCATGCATGCACATGCACATACAGTACAACTTGATTGTAAGTCACTGTGTTTTAGTGAGCATCTTGCTATAATACACCTGGCAGTTCCTTCCCTGGCCATAGTACAGGTTTGTGAATTTATTTTTGATTGTCCTTTGTTATTATGAACCTTTCACCAAAATGAACCAAAACCCCAGAACCTAAGATATCTGTTATAGTGAAGATGCACAAGACATTAATAGATATATTCTTTGATTGGTTTAAAAGAGTAGTTAAGGCTTTAACAAATTCATTTGTGCTCCAAACAGGATGGGAATTGTAAATTAACACTCCTGCCCTAACTTGTAAGCAGTAAAGATGTTGTGCCGTCTCACATGTTGTGCTCGATTACAACTTAGACTGCATGGACCATGAACCCACACTTTACCTTAGTCTTCATCCCTAATTCTCTTCCTCCAGAAGTTGGGAACAACACTAAAGCTGGGGACAACAAGCTCCTTCCCATCCCAATATTATTGATTTGATCACAGTCTCCATTGTAGTCACAATTTTAAAGCTCCCCTCTCTGGTAGAAGCTGTCCCTCAAACCATGTCCCTGAATACAAGGGGTGTGCAAATTGCTTTTGTTTTTATGAAAACAAAATTGAAAATACCATTTTCATTTCTGTTGTTGCAATAACAAAAATGGAAGAAAAAAAATATTTCCCAAAACTTCGGAATGAAAATGAAAAAAAATATATTAAAAAAAAATTGGGAGGGGAGGAACTGAACATTTTGGAACATAAATTTCAGGCTGTACTGTTTTTTTCTTTTAATCTGATTTACAAGAACATTCAAGAGATTGTACCACTTACTGAAGAGATCATCTTTGCCAAATTTCAAAAAGATTGGATAAAGAGTCCTGATTTTGTAAGTATCATGGTTTGTGCATACATTTCTGGCTTTAAAATAAATAAATAAAATAAAATACTATTGGTTCTCTCACTTCTCTTGATATTGAATTTTTAACATTGCTGTTTTCCCCATTGACTTAAATGGGGGAAACCATAATGTTAAAAATCTGATTAAAAAAAACAGTGCAAAAGATCCAATATCGCTGAAAACCAAGAAAGAACCAAGATATCGGATTAATCCGATATAGTCATTATTGGATACTTTCAGTTCTCGGCAATACTGAAAGTCACATCCCTACTGACCAGTTACGACATACCAACAAATAGTTGGAAGTGCTCCTGAAAGATAGGTATTTCCTGATGGTAAGGGAACACTTGTTCTCTCCTCCATTATAGCTGTGCCATGTAGTAGTTCCACTGCATGTAGTTTAGTCAGTGATGGGGGGGATATGTAAGTCATGCTTACTGATGAATGGGCTTTGAATCCACAGAATTCCAGCTGAATTCAGTGAGACACATGGGTGATGCACTTATTCCTGCTTTGGAAAAGGGAATACTCATTTCCCCAGACTCAACTAATGGAAGGGATGGGTAGTTTAATCCTAACTCTTCAAGAGGGAAGCAGGTTTATGATCTGAAGCCATTCCTGCCATTCCTGCTGGCTTTTCGACGGCATTATGTGTTTTTCTCTAGTGTATAGTTTTTATCTTCTACCCAGCTTCTCACTGTGAGGAGTGTAGAGCTGATAATATTTTTAAGACTTTAACTAAAGGCTTAAAGGCTTCTGAAATGGTGGATTTTAGCTGAATCTGAATGAGAAGTGTTTAAAAGGTTTTCACCTGTGAAAATCCTTTCATGGTGAAATGATGAGAGAAAAAAGGGAATGATGAGCTGAGAATTTGTAAGATGCAGAAGCAGAAAAGATGAATAACTAACATTTAAAACACTGTTGTGAGGCAAGAGAGCTAATGGGAGCCAATTTACAGCATTCTAGTGACAGGCCAGTTCACAGTATGGTGCTGTAAAAAAACTAGTTATTGCTTTAGTACTTTTTATTTTAAAATAATTAGTGATGATCTCTGCCTTCATTTTTCTATTTGGAAGGAATTCTGCGTGTTCCTAGATTGTTGACCTGGCTATCAAGTGACCAAGAAAGGTGCAAATTATAGATAAGAAAGAGTTATTTCTTTTTTTGGTAGAGAAATAACTGGACATAAAAGGAGAGGGCTATATTCTTATTTGAGACTATAACTCTTTATGCTGCCAGAGCAGTATGAAGTAACAAGATTGGGATCATAACTGTCAAATAGAATTTTCTTCTTGAGGAGGATTTTCAATTAGTGTGAAGTCCGCAGAACCTTTTTCCATGCCACTTGTTATTAGGATTGGGCAAACAGATCGCGGTTCGGGTTCAGGCATTCAGTTTGGTCCAGGTGTTTGGTTCGGGTGTTCGGTTCATTCACCGAGTTCGGGTTCGGCTGTTCGGTTCGGATATGTTCGGTTAAGTTTGGGCGTTCAGTAAAAGGTATCGTGAGATCCCGTGATCATGCCGGAAACCAGAAATTCGAGGGCGTGCGGAGCTGTGTGGCGAGAGAGTGTGTGTTTGTCTGTCTGTCTGTTCGGTTTCGTGTGTTTTGGCTGTTTGTTTTTTGTTTAGCTGTGTTGTTTTAGATGGTGAGTGTTGGTGGGTGACAGTTGTTGTTGGTCTGTGTGTTGGTCTGTGTGAGAGCTTTTTTGTAAAAAAAACAAAAAACTGAAGAAGACTGTTGTCCTGATTCCCTGACTGGGGGCCAACTTGGTGCTCCCGGAACCGGTGATGGTTGAGGAGGAGGCAGCAGTCACTGGCCCAGCCCCTGGATCATCGGTGGTGGTGACCGGCTCCTTGGATGAGGAGCAAAAGGCGGGCACAGGAAGTGCTGTCAGGTTTGTAAACTTTTTTTTTTACTTTGAGGACAAGAAAGGCTCTATCCGTTAGAGCGAGCTCACTGGCATGCGGGTGGGTGCATGGGTGATGGGCATCAATAAGGCACAAACAGTGGGCATCAACGGGTAGCAGTGGATGTCTGCCACAGAGAGAGAGGGTACTGTAATGCGGGGGCTCTTCCAGCAGTCAGGCACGAGCACAAGCAGCACCCCCACCCAAACATGTGCCTGCCAGCCACCCCTGGCAAGGGTCTCCACTCTCGAGTTGCCATCCCTACGCACCCCCAAATACGGGCAGGATTTGCATGTGCCAGCCAGGGTCTTTCCAGTTGCCATCCCTAGCACCCAAAGGAGGGCAGGATTTGCACGTGCCAGTCCTGTCTCTTATACACATCTAGATGTGTATAAGAGACAGACAAGCACCCAAAGGAGGGCAGGATTTGCATGTGCCAGCCAGGGTCTCTCCATTTGCCATCCCGAGCACCCCAAAGAGGACAGGATTTTCACATGTCAGCCAGGGTCTCTCAATTTGCCATTCCTCCCTATCAGCACCCCAAGGAGGGCAGGATTTGCACGTGCCAGTCAGGGTCTCTCCATTTGCCATCCCTCCCTAGCAGCACCCCAAGGAGGGCAGGATTTACATGTGCCAGCCAGGGTCTCTCCATTGCCATCACAAGCACCCAAAGGAGGGAGGACTAGAGGCATCATCATAAATGCATGATATTACTTAGGTGTTGTTTATGTGTTCCTGTTTCAGAAAGGAATCAGATGCCAGTGCTGGTGCCACACCATGCAGGACACCCAGGCGGAGGTCACCAGTGCCACCCCCAGACAGTCGGCGAACAAGGTCCAATGTCTGGAATTACTATGATAAGGAGAATGGGTTCACTGTCTGCAAGGTAAGGCATGGGGGCTGGAACAACAGGGTATGCATATGCAATTTACATTGCCATCCATGACCTATTAGGAACGGAAGTCCCCTGTAGAGAGAGATTAGTCACCCACCCACTTGTGGAGACAGAATGCAGGCAGGGCTTGACACAGGCCATTGGTCTAACACAGTATGGCACTTCTTATGTTCCTATATTTTTATGCTCTTTAGATCTGCAAGAGAAGATTCCGGAATCAGAGAGAGGGGACCACATCGGGGCTAATCGCCCATATTGAAAAATTCCACGGCAAGATGGTGAGGCAGCAGGAGGACTCTGGCGTGGCCATGGAGCCTGAGAATCAGCGCCAGAAGAAGGGGAGGAAGGCAACCTGGAAGTGACAGCATGTAAGTCCTTCCCCATCCTCCAGCCCTGATATGGAGTCCCCCGGGCCCCAGGAGTCTGCTGCGGCCAAGGTCTTTTGGGCCGAAGTGGAGAGGCCTGGCCGCCAGATGATGTTGGGCGTATGCTGCCTGGAGAACCGTCTGGTGGAAAAGTTCCAGACTCTCGAGGTGGAGAAGAAACAAGTGGAGGCGTACTCCCAGTATGTCTCTGCTGAGATGGAGAGGTTGGAACTCTACCACCAGGCGGTCTCCAGGTGGCATCAGGACGTGGAAGGGGCCATGAAGTTTGCTGTGGCCCATGGCTATGAGATGGAAGAGCACAGGGTGGCCTCCCCTCAGCCCTGTGCTGCGCCCTGCCACCTTTTGCCTTTCCCCCAAGTCCTGGGGGACAGGTCCAGAGACTAGTAGTTTCCTTTATAAGTTTCCTTTCAATGTTTGGTTTTGGTTTCATAATGTTGTTGTTGTTTAAATTGTTTTAATAACAGTTTTTATATTTGTTGTTACGAGCTTTGTTTGACCTTCTAATCTTTTATCCCTATGTGCTGAAGTTCTGGCTGGCAGGTGGCAGAATCTCATACAGCTTGTCGATCCCTACCAGCAGCATCTAGCTGTCTCCACATGTAGCATAGTTAAGGTAGTATTAACCCAAAGATATGCCAGGCAGCAGGATGGGCAGGGCTTGTGTCTGTGTGGGTGTGTCAGAGAGAAAGAGAGACAGGCTCCTTGGCAGCAGTCAGCAGGAGATGATGGTCGGAGGGGCTTTTATTTCCAGCAGCTTCAGCGGGCATCCATCCACGGGTGGGTGTGGAGGAGTAGGCTGTTGGGGGGGGCAGGCTGGCATGTGGGCACCAGGCTTCTGGATGCAGTGGAATGGAATGCAGCCCCCAGTGACTGGAATGATGGTTCCAGAATCTCGTTGATGGTTCCTGGGATGGGTGGGCATGACTGATTCAGGTACAATGGAATGACAGTCTATGTGAATTTAATGATAATTATGTCCCTAGAATTAGTGCATTGTTGGGCACACTTTATTCAATCGAGCAATGGGTGGTAGCAGCAGGTACAGGAATGCACGCAGGCAGGCAGGCAGGCAGGCAGGCACATATAATACGTTGTTATATTTATATATTCCATCGCATTCTGGTAGGTTTGCTTCTGGATATGTGCAATGGGCATCGATCGGGCGCATGAGCACAGATGGGAGTTCTTCCTGGTTATGGCAGGTGGCAGCTTGAGCTGGATACAACTACCTCTCCCCCTCCACCCCCATCTCTCTCATTCTAGCTGTTACCCTCATTCTTGAAATATGTGAGATACATTTAATATATTGGCTATAGTCTGGACATATTGACTTTAGTTTGGAAATAAAGGCCTGGACATATTTGGTCTTCTGATAGCTTTTCCCCCACTTAACTTTTAACCTTAGTTAACGTTTAGGAAAATATGAGTAAGTTTACATTTAGGGAAGTGAAGGCATATAGCCGATGAAACATCTCTGTTGCACAAATGGGTTGCAAGATTTAGGTTTAAAAACAGTCTTTAAAAACAGAATATTTCATGAGCGGAGGTAATGACTTTAGTTCCCCCAATATCTTAACCACAAACATTGTCACACATTTATAATTTTATGCATGCATCAGTCCTTTTTAACCATGCTATTTGCAGTTATTAATATATGAATTACTTAGCCTGAGTGTGACATCAGTTTTCTTATAATAGTTTAAGTCACCAAGGAAATGTTACCTCAGACGCCATGAACACTCTTGTGGTGCTCTTTGGTCACCATGGTGATCCTCTGGTCACACGATCTTCTATTTTCCTTAAGCTTGTATGCCTGGGAACTATGTTAGTTTTAAGTTTATTACTTTAACTTTTGTACTTTTAATACTTAGAACAGTCTTAAGTCTTAACTTTAATTATATCTATGTAACATGTACCTTTGAAATACTTTTATAAACCAACTATTAAGGATTTATTCTGTTTGGGGGTCTTGTCCCATAGAAAATGCTTTTACTATGTTTTCATAAATATTTTCAATTATATTCTTATTACTAATTATGCCTCTCTCTTTCTTTCTTTCTTTAGTCATTTCAATCTCTCTGGGTATTTCTATAATTTAGCTGTTTGTCCAGGTTTTGAACCTGCGTAATTATCAATAAATAATCAATTAGGAAAAGTATCCAATAAATCAATATTAACCTAATACCTGGCAGCATAGCGGGGAGCCTCTCTCTCTCTCTCTCTCTAGCCATATAGTGCATGTGACAGCATGGGTGGGATCGTGTTTGTCTCTCCTTTTAGCAGTGGGGAGACTTTCTCTCTCTCTCTCTCTCTCTCTCTCTCTCACACACACACACACACACACACCATGAACAGCAGGTTGCATAAAGAAAAGGTGGAATGACAGCACCCCGTAAGCATAATGACAAGGCACAAGAACCTGAGGGTGGGTCCTGGGCTGAGGCTAGAGTGGCAGCTTCTAGATATTGGACACAGCCCTCCCTGCCAATAATGTAGGCCCCAGAACCCTGACGGCTGGTCTTGGGGCTGGAGTGACTGTTTCTTGATGCCATGGCACAGACATCATATAGGCCTGGGGGCCATTGACACTAGCATCACTAGACATTGGTTGCCAGGGTACAGAACCCTTGGCACAGACAGCATATAGACCTGGGGGCCATTGGCACTAGTAGAAGAGG
This sequence comes from Sphenodon punctatus, assembly GCA_003113815.1. Lineage (NCBI taxonomy): Eukaryota > Metazoa > Chordata > Lepidosauria > Sphenodontia > Sphenodontidae > Sphenodon > Sphenodon punctatus. Next base: position 89,778 of record QEPC01013458.1, on the reverse strand, counting down.
CATTAGTTGTCGGGGCAGGCAGTCAGGCAGTGTTGCATGAGTGGCAGTCAGGCAGACTAAAGCAGGGTTTGAGCTTTGCAACCTGGGCAGTGTGGCATGAGAGGCAGTAGTGCAGGTGGGCTTTAGCAGGCTTTGAGGTAGGCAACCTGGGTGGGCAGACAGGAACCTTGGCATGGGAGGGAGGAAGGTGGACTGAGGAATGATTTGAGCTTGGCGGAAAGCTGGGCAGGCAGACAGGCAGAGTGGCATGAGAGACAGTAGGGCAGGCAGGCAGGGACATTGGCAACAGGGCACTCAGATAGGCTAGCAAAGACTGTGAAGCGCACGCGAGAGAGAGCCAGTCAATGCTCACTCAGCCCTGCCTTCAGCTTCTGCACCAGGTCAAGCACCTCATTGGAGAGCTTCCTGCCTGCAGGGCCACAATCACCCCCCCCCAAAGAATCTCGTCAAGGCTCCTCTGGAGATGATGGACCAGTGGAGTCACCTGGCTGAGGATGGCAGTGGAGCTGCTCACATTCTCCGTCACAGCCAGAAACAGTCCCAGGATGAAGACTGTGTGAGTGAGAATCTCCCATTCCTCCCTGTTGTACCCTGGAGGTGCCGCAATGTCTGTCTCCAGTTCCACCTGATGCAGGGCACTTTCTGCTCAAGAAGCTGCTCGAACATCAGGAACATGGAAGTCCACCTGGTGGAGACATCTTGGACCAGCTGGTGCACCAGGGACCCTCGCTCAGCCTGCTTCTCCCAGAGGAGCTCACTGCCCTTCACGCTGCAGTTGAAGAACCCCGCCAGCTTCCTCCCCTGGTCGACCAGGGAGCTAAGGGTGCCTGGCCACACTCCCTTATCCCCCAAGCCCAGAGCATCCTTGACCACAAGAAAGAGGGTTTGTGCGGTGCAAGGGATGCTTGTGAAACCTCTGTTATGGACTTCCTTCAGTATATTGGCCACGTTGTCCGTGACCACACACCCCTTGGTGAAGGCCACGCCTGCCGTGACCTATTCCCTCACCATGGTGGCTAGGGCTGCCTCGAGGTTCCTTGAGGTGTGGGAGCAGCCCATTATATGTGACTGAAGCAGGGCCAACCTATACCCTGCTTCAGGACCCCTCCTGCCACTGCCAAGTGCTGCCTCTGGGTCCTGTGACCAGTGTGCAATCACTGCCAGTTAGGCATTCTGGGCATTCCTGGAGGACCACAGGTCAGTGGTGAAGTGGAGCGTGGCACCCCCAGCCCCTGCCAGATTCTCCCTCACCCTCTCCTTCAGAGCCCTGTACAGCTGTGGCACCATGTTCTGACTCAGGGTGGAGTGGGAAGGTAGCTTAAACTGGGGGAGCAGGAATACAATCAGCCGCTGGAAGCCCTTGTCCTCTACAATTGAGAAGGACTGCCCATCTAGTGCAATCATCTTGGCCAACAGGTGCTTGGTTTTCTCCTGAAAGAAACCACTCCACCCTCCAGTACCCAATGGCCTTGGCAGCTGCCCCCACCCCAGCTCCTCCATAGTGAACTGATGCTGCTGGAGAGTCTCCTGCTGCTGTTCTGCCCCCATACTGCTCCTGCTGCTAGAGGCAGAAGCAGTTGGTGTGGGACGTTTGCCTGCTGAAGGACCCGTGCGACTGGCAGCTGCTGCAGTTGGGTACCCACTGGCATCCACTTCCCCTGCCTTCCCACTTAGTATCAGAGCACTGTGACATGCCTTGAGGTGCCTTGCCATTGCAGTTGTCCCAAGGTTGGCAAGCTCCTGCCCACGCTTCACCATCTTCTTGCACAAAGTGCACTGCACCTCTCTGGGATCATCTGCCCGCACCAGCTTAAAATGTTCCCAGACAGAGGATTCCTCCCCCTCCCCTCCTCCTGCCTTCTGCCCCACCCCGGGTGACACACTTCTGCCAGCGCTGCTGGGAGGGGGAGAACTTGGTAGCACTGGCGACACAGCTCTGGAAGGGGGTTCAGCCATCACCTCAAATACAGACATCTCCTCTGCTGCACTAGTGTCTGCCTCTGACTCACTGTCCACGATCATGGTGATGTCCCATGAAGGGGAGTACTGGGACCCTGAGGCTAGACTGCCCGTGCCTGCCATGCTGCTGGCACTCTTCCTGTACCCCCCCCTCTATAGCTGATAGTGCTGCTGCTGCTGTTACTCCTCTCCCTACTGACATTGCTCAGGGATCGGGCCCTGCCTCTAGCAGCCGGGGTGGGATCCACCAGCTCTGGACTGCTGGGGATCGCATTGACAGTGGACGACCATTGGAATCTGCACCAGCACCTGCTCCAGCACCAGCAGCACCAGATACAGACACAGCCTCAAGTCCTGCAGGCCTTCCATTGCCCTGCATGGCAGTGTAGGAGGGCACTGCCAGGAGGCGACACTGAGCCACTGAAGCAGGCCTGCTGAGTTTGAGCAGGCCTGCTCCCCTGGCACAGCCCCTTCCACCTCTGGCATGTGCCCCATTGCCTCCCCTATGGGCAGCAAACCGGCCTTTCTTTCCCTTCTCCATTTCTCCCTCCAAAATAATGTTTTTATATTTTTTTTAATTTTATTTTTATTTTTTTAATTAAATTTTTATCTAATATTTTATCTATCTACACTAAATCTAACTGCTATAACTATTCTAAATGCTATGAACTAAATGGATTATCTAATAAGTACAAAGGCCTACTCCTACAAACACTACTAAATCTCTAAACACTATATCTATCTATCTATCTATCTATCTATGGGCTGGGGGGGAAACACAAAGAACACAGAGAGGGGTACAAAACTGAAATGAAACCTAAATGCTACTCAAAATGAATAAAAAAACAGAGGAAGGGAATCAGTGATGGAACATATATAGAAGGAGAGGAAAAGGACTCAATGGAGGGGGGAGGGAGGAAGGAAAATTGAACACAGGGAAGACAGAGAGAGGTAAAAACAAAAAACCCCACCTAAATCTATCTAATCTAAGATAAATAAATGATAATATGGAGGTAGATTGGCTGGATGGGTGAAATAGGAGGAGAATTGCAATGGATTGAGGAGAACAAAACTGCTGGGAGAGGGACCCTTCTGAAACGCCTGCTGTTCAGGAACAGTGACTAGCTCAGAAGGTGTTGGCAGGGGGGAGGATAATGAGTTTTGTTACTTGCTGCACCTGCCTCACCGCAAGCTCCATTGGCTACATGCAGCCTAGCCCGTGGCCAATCACAGACTGCAAAGCCAGTGGTCTGAGGAGAAAAGGAATGGTGATTTGGCAGGCTGGCTGCTACTCCAAGCCTCACCACCCCTGGTGCCTGGAAGTCTGCTCCTCAGCTGACTCCCCTTCCCTGTCACGTTTTGCCTTCCAATGTCTTCCAGTGACACATTTTTGCCACCCAAACTCATCCAAACGCAATCCGAACTGACCGAACTGTTCGGTCATTTTGGAGTTCGGAATCAGGTTCGGTTCGGCGGGTTTGGGTTCGGGTCCGGGTTTGGGTTTGGGTTCGGATTCAGGTTTGGTTGTCCGAACAGGCTGAGTTCGGGCTGAACACTGAACTTCTGAACCACGTTCGCCCATCCCTACTTGTTACCCAACCAAACCCACCACATGGGACATACTTGGATCTCTGTGGTAGCAGGGCAGCAATTAGGAGGACTGAGAGAGCGTTTCTTAATTTTGACCATGCTAGCATGGTGACTGGCACCGCGGTCAAGTGGGCCAAAATTAAGAATAGGACTCCTGCACTGCACGACTCTGGTATTTTATTGACTTTCGGGATTTCCCAGAAACTCAACAAGTAGATGGGGATGCACTACTTCTGGGACCTGGGGAAGGAGCTGTTCTCATTATGCTGTGAACTGTTGTTATTTACAGCAGTAGTTAGGGACAGGATGGATGGATCTCTTCTTCATAGTGGCAACACAAAGGAAGCGTATGGAACCTGAGAGACCAAAGGCAAATTTATTTAGATGTTAATCGCCAGAACAGGTAGGGAATCGAAGAGCAACAATAATGTTTTTCAGTTTAAACAGATACATTGGGAGATAGGAACCCAGCAGGGTAAGTGAGTATTATAGTATCAAAAAAACTATAGTACATGCAGGCAGATCATTTTTGGCATGCTCAGATACTTGCTTTTAAAAAACTAACTGGAGCCATCTTCACAGCAACTGGCATTTTCTAGTGTATATAATGCACATGTGGTGAGTCTCAAAGTGCTTCAAGTGTCATTGTCTTTCCCCATCTTGTCTTTACAGAAAAATGTAACATTTGCATGAAAAATGAATAACTGCAATGGGTTTGGCACCGATAGACCATGTTGCTATTGTAAGATATGCAAAGAGTAACTTCCAGCTGAGACAAGCCCAGCATGGCTCTGATTGGTTGGCCAGAGGGAAGCTTCCTGGCTCGACCGAGAGAGCTGTTGCCTATCAACCACAAAGGGTCCAGTTCATGTCTGAGCAACTTTAATGAGGATGAGGCACAAACACAGAGGTTTAACAATAAGGCAACACCACTGCACTTTAAAAATGCTTTGCACTCCTATAACAGGGAGCAGACAGAGTTTAGACGCTTATTTTTAAAGTGTTGTAGAAATATTAAGTAGCACACATATATTACCCTGATTTATACAAGAATTACAACCACCAGATGGCGGGAGCTTTCATAACTACTTGTACCAACTATTGTGTTTTGAAACAGATAGGACAACTCTCCATCCGCCCCATTTATCCAAAGTATAGACTAACGGTGTATGCATGGGAGAACTTCCATAGTTAGAGAGAGTTGCACTCACCATTAAAATCATGAAAACTCTACTCATTATAAAATTTAGAATATTAATCCTATCTGTCTGAGATTTTTTACGAGGACTGACTGTCTGATGGGTACAATCTGTCCAGATTTCACACCTATAGAATGAAAAACAAGGTTACAGCAATTTGAAAATTGTAGGTGGAAGTATTTTTTTTTACTTCTGGTTTGTAACCATTATCTTTTCATAGGCATTAGTGTGTTTAAAATTGTCTTTGTGGATGGGTAGATGTATTATAAAGTTTAACTGTCCATTCTAGTCCATTCCTGTGTTTAAACTTTGAAAATCCATTTTGCAATTTTTATGTTATGGTGTTTTGAAATTCCAATGGAGCAAATGAAATTATACAGTAACATCACCCATGTGCAAATAGTTCTCAGATGGCAGCAGTGGTGGAGGAGGAGACAGAGGCTGCTTTTAGATGTGTGCAGTGAAAACACTGCATAAAATCATGCTGCATGTAAATATTCCATGTGTGGAATTTAGACATAACATTTTGCGTGTTAAAGTCAGTTGCACGTTCTTTAATAGTCACAAATTAAATACCTTGATATCAAGGTATTTAATTTCTGGTTTTAAAAGAATGTGCAACTGACTTTAAAGTGCAAAATGTCGTGTCTAAATCCCACACATGGGATTTTTACACATGGCATGTTTTTCTGCCACATGTGCGCCACGCACATTTAAAAGCAGCCAGAGTCTGGTAGAAACCCACATACCAGGACCCATTGAGCCCCGCCCCGACTTACGATGACCAGCTACCTGACCACAAGGAAGGAGTGCAGGGTCTCACAATCCTCCCTCCTCTCAAGGTGGAATAAGAAAGGGGAAGTGCTGTGGGGACCCCAGAGGACAGACATAGGGGATCAGATCCCAGTACTCAGCAGGGTCTGATACCCTATTTTCACCCTCCTTCTCAGATCATATCCCAGCCTCCTGCCTTGCTTCTCCAGGCCTTGGGTTGCCTGAGCAATGCGTCTTACCTCCAGAGGCACCACAGCCTACTTGCTATAGACCAGGGTTTTGGTCCTCAAGAAGGTAAGGGCCCCGGGCTCCTGGAAAGGAGTTGCATACGCCCAGGTGCAAGTGACACCCCGGGGGGTGGGGCAGAATGCGACGCATCCACCCACAAAACATTTCTAACACAAACAGCTTTTTTTTTCTCACCGACTGGACAGCAGAGGTACCCATATTAATTCAAACCCAAGGCCTTGGGGTTCCTGAGCCATGTGTCTTACCTCTAGAGCCACCACAAGCTGCTTGTGTTAGATAATGGTTTTGGTCCTCAAGAAGGTAAGGGTCCAGGGCGCCTGGAAAGGAGTTGGTTACGCCCAGATGCCAGCGACGCCCCGGGGGGGGGAATGCAACCCGTCCACGGCATGCACCCACAAAACATTTCTAATACACACAGCCTTTTTCTCACTTACTCAACAGCAGAGGAAGCCCCGTGGACTCAAACCCTGGACCTTGGGTTTCCTAATTAAGCCAGCTTATCTCTAGAGCCACCACACGCTGCTTGTTATAGGCCAGGGTTTTGGTCCTCAAGAAGGTAAGGGTCCGGGCTCCTGGAAAGGAGTTGCATAGGCCCCGGTGGAGCGATGCACCATGGGGACAACGTGACCCATCCACGGCATGCATCCACAAAAGATTTCTAACATGCTAAGGCTTTTTCTCACTGACTCAACAACAGAGACAGCCCCATGGATTTGGGCACAGGGCGTTGGGTTTTCTAAGAAAGGGATCTTAGCTCTAGAGCCACCACAGTCTGCTTCCTATAAACCAGGGTTTTGGTCCTCAAGAAGGTAAGGGCCCCGGGCTCCTGGAAAAGAGTTGCATACACCCAGGTGTGAGCGATGCCCCGGGGGGGGGACGGACGCGAACCGTCCACCGCACGCACCCACCCACAAAACATTTATAACACTCACAGGCTTTTTCTTATTGACTCAACAGCAGATGTAGCCCTGGGGATTCAAACCAAGTACTTAGGCTTCCTGAGCAAGGTGTCTTACCTCTAGAGCCACCACACGCTCCTTGTTAGTGACCACTGTTTTGGTCCTCAAAAAGGTAAGGGCCCCGGACTCCTGGAAATGAGTTGTGTATGCCTAGGTGCGAGCGACGCCCCGGGGGGGGGGGACACAACCCGTCCACGGCATGTACCAACAAAACATTTCTAGCTCACACAGCCTTTTTCTCACTGACTTGACAGCAAAGACAGTCTTGTGGATTTGAACCCAGGGCTTCCTGAGCAAGGAGTCTTACCGCAAGAGCCACCACAGGCTGCTTATGGTAGAACAGGGTTTTGGTCCTGAAGAAGGTAAGGGTCTCGGTCTCCTGGAAAGGAGGTGCATACGGCCAGGTGCGAGCGACTCCCTGGGGGGGGGGAGGGATACAACCCATCCACGGCATGCACCCACAAAAAATTTAAAACATGTACAGCCTTTTTCTCACTGACTTGACAGCAGAGACAGCCCCATGGATTTGGGCACAGGGCTTTGGGTTTCCTGAGCAAGATGTCATATCTCTAGAGCCACCACAGTCTGCTGACTGTAATCCACCATTTTTGTCCTCAAGAAGGTTAGGGCCCTGGGCTCCTGGAAAGAAGTTGCGTATGCCCAGGTGCGAGCGACGCCCCATGGGGGGAACGCGACCTGTCGACGTCACCCACCAACAAAATGTTTCTAACACACACAGCCTTTTTCTCACTGACTCAGTAAGCTAGGCAGCCCCATGGATTCAAACCCAAGGCCTTGGGTTTCCAACAGACATATTACCTCTAGAGGCACCAAAGTCTGATTTCTGTAAGCTAGCATTTTGGTCCTCAAGAAGGTAAGGGCACTGGGCTCCTGGAAAGGCAGTGCACACACCCAGGTGCAAGTGACACCCAAAGGAGAAGAAAGCAACCCGACATCACAAATTATTTCTAACACACACAGCCTTTTTCTCATTGATTCAACAGCAGAGACAGCCCCATGGATTCAAACCCCAGGCAACGGGCTTACCTGAGCAAGGGATCTTACCTCTACACTGACCACAGCCTGCTTGCTGTAGAACAGGGTTTTGGTCCTCAAGAAGGTAAGGGTCCTGGGCTCCTGGAAAGGAGTTGTGAATGGCCAGGTGCGAGCGACGCCCCCAGGGGGGGAGGGATGCAACCCGTCCATGGCATGCACCCACAAAACAGTCTAACACTCACAGCCTTTTTCTCACTCACTCGACACCAGAGGCAGCATTGTGGATTTGAACTGAGGGCTTTGGGCTTCCTGAACAAAGGATATTACCTCTAGAGGCAGCACAGTTTGCTTGCAGTAGACCAGGGTTTTGGTCCTCAAGAAGATAAGGGCCCTGGGCTCCTGGAAAGGAGTTGCATACAACCAGGTGTGAGCGGTGCCCAGGGGGTGTTGAACGTGACCCGTACCCACAAAACATTTCTGACACGCACAGCATTTTTCTCACTGAGTCGACAGCAGAACCAGCCCTGGGGATCCAAACATAGGGCCTTGGGCTTCCAGAGGCAGAAGTCTTACGTCTACAGCCACCAGAGCTTGCTTTCTGTAGACCACGGTTTTGGTCCCCAAGAAGGTAAGGGCACCGGGCTCCTGGAACGGAGTTGCGTACCCCCAGGTGTGAGCAACGCCCTGGGGGTTGGAAACGCGACCCGTCCCCACAAAAAATTTCTAAGATGCATGGCCTTTTTCTCACTGACCTGACAGCAGCCAAAGCCCTGTGGATTTGAACCCAGAGCCTTGGGTTGCCTGAGTAAAATGCCTTACCTGCAGAGCCACCACTGCCTGCTTACTGTAAAAAAGGGTTTTGGTCCTCAAGAAGCTAAGAGCCCCGGGCTCCTGGAAAGGAGTTGCGTATGCCCCGGTGCGAGGGACGCCCCTCTGGGGGGGAGAATGCGACCCATCTACAGCACGCACCCACAAAACATTTCTAACATGCACAGTCTTTTTCTCACTGACTCCACAGCAGAGGAAGCACTGTTGATTTGAACCCAATACGTGGGGATTCCTGAGCAAAGGCATCTTACCTCTAGAGCCACCACAGCCTGCTTGTTGTAAGCCAGGGTTTTGGTCCTCAAGAAGGTAAGGATCCTGGGTTCCGGGAAAGGAGTTGCATATGCCCAGGTGCGAGCGACGGCCTGGGGAACACAACCCATCCACTGCACACACCCACAAAGCATTTCTAACATGCACAGCCTTTTTCTTAGTGACTCAACAGCACAGGCAGCTGCATGGATTCAAACCTACAACCTTGGGCTTCCTGAACAAGAAACCTTACCTGTAGAGGGCCCACAGGCTGCTTGGTGTGCACCAGCATTTTGGTCCTCAAGAAGGTAAGGGTCAGGGCTCCTGAAAAGGAGTTGCGTACGCCCAGGTGCAAGCGACACCCCAGGGGGGAGGGAAACTGGACCCGTACACGGTATGCACCCACAAAACATTTCTGACACGCACGGCCTTTTTCTCATTGTCTCAACAGCAGAGGCAGGCCCATGGATTCTAACCCAGTGCTTTGGGCTTCCTGAACAAGGAGTCTTATTTCTGAAGCCACCACAGCCTGCTTGCTGTAAAGCAGGGTTTTGGTTCTCAAGAAGGTAAGGCCCCCCAGAAAGAAGTTGTGCACACCCAGGTGCAAGCAATGCCCCCAGGGGGGAACATAACCCATCCCCCAAACACACCCACAAACATTTCTAACATGCATAGCCTTTTTCTCAGAGACTCAACAGCAGAAGCAGCCGCATGGATTCAAACACAGGGCCTTGGGCTGCCTGAGCAATGCGTCTTACTTCTAGAGCCACCACAGGCTGCTTGTGTTAGATAAGGGTTTTGGTCCTCAAGAAGGTAAGGGTCCCGGGCTCCTGAAAAGGAGTTGCGTACTCCCAGGTGCAAGCGACGCCCCAGGGGGGAGGGAAACTGGACCCGTACACGGTACGCACCCATAAAACATTTCTGACACACACAGCCTTTTTCTCATTGTCTCAACAGCAGAGGCAGGCCCATGGATTCTAACCCAGTGCCTTGGGCTTCCTGAATAAGGAGTCTTACTTCTGGAGCCACCACAGCCTGCTTGCTGTAAAGCAGGGTTTTGGTTCTCAAGAAGGTAAGGGCCCTGGGAAAAGAGTTGTGCACACCCAGGTACAAGCAATGCCCCAGGGGGGAACATAACCCATCCACAGAACACACCCACAAAGCATTTCTAACATACACAGCCTTTATCTCACTGACTCAGCAAGCTAGGCAGCCCGATGGCTTTGTACCCAAGAATTTGGGTTTTCTGAACATGGCGTATTGCCTCTTGAGCCACCAAAGCCTGCTTACTGTATCTAGGGTTTTGGTTCTCAAGAAGGTAAGGGCCCCGGGCTCCTGGAAAGAAGTTGCATATGCCCAGGTGCAAGCGACGCCCTGGGGGGGGGGAACGCAACCCGTCCATGCCACGCACCCACAAAATATTTCTAAAACACACAGCCTTTTTCTCACTGACTTGACAGCAGAGGCAGGCCCATTGATTTGAACCCATGCCTCGGGCTCCTGGAGCAAGGTGTCTTACCTGTAGAGCTACCTAAGCCTACTTGCTGCAGCTCTGGCTTTTGGTCCCCAAGAAGGTAAGGGCCCCGGGCTCTTGGAAAGGAGATGAATACACCCAGGTGCGAGCAATGCCCTGGGGAAGTGGGGAATGCAACCCGTCCATGGCATGCACCCAGAAAACATTTCTAACACACACAGGCTTTTTCTCACTGAGTCGACGGCAAAGAGAGATCCATGGATTTGAACCCAGGGCTTTGAGGTTTATGAGCAAATGATCTTAACTCTAGAGCTACCACAGCCCCTTTACTGTAGATCAGGGTTTTTGTCCTCAAGAAGGTAAGGGCCCGGACTCCTGGAAAGGAGTTGCGTACAGCCAGCTGCGAGCAACACTGCGGGGGGGGGGGGGCACGGCCCATCCACAAAACATCTCTAACACGCATGACCTTTTTTTCACTGACTTGACAGCAGAGGCAGGCCTATGGATTTAAACCCAGGGGCTCAGGGTTCCTACACAAAGAATCTTAGGTCTAGAGCCACCACAGCCTGCTTGCTGAAGTTTAGGGTTTTGGTCCTCAAGAAGGTAAGGGGCCCGGGCTCCTGGAAAGGAGTTGCATATTCACAGGTGCGAGAGATGCCCTGGGGGAAGGTGGGGGGGGGATGCGACCCATCCACGGCACGCACCCACAAAAGTTTTCTAATACACACGGGCTTTTCTCACTGATGCAACCCTGTGGATTATAAACCCAGGACCGCGGACTGCTTGAGCAAAGGGTGTTACCTCTAGAGCCTCCACAGCCTGCTTGCTGTAGACTAGGTTTTTGGTCCTTAAGAAGGTAAGGGCCCCGGTCTCCTGGAAAGGCGTTGCGTACGCACAGGTGCGAGCGACGCCCCCGGGGGGGGGGGAACGTGACCTGTCATTGGTACGCACTCATAAAACATTTCTAACACACACAGCTTTTTTCACATTGACTCAGCAGTAGAAACAGCCCTGTGGATTTGAACTGACAGCCTTAGGCTTTTTGAGCAAGATGTCTTACCTCTAGAGCCACCATAGCCTGCATACTGTTAATCATGGTTTTGGTCCTCAAGAAGGTAAGGGCCCCGTGCTCCTGGAAAGGAGTTGCATACACCCAGGTGCAAGCGACGTCCCAGCTGGGTGGATGGGTGGGAGTGCGACCAGTCCACAGCACGCACCCACAAAACATTTCTAACACACACAGCCTTTTTCTCACTGACTTGACAGGTGAGGAAGCTCCCTGGATTTGAACGCAGGACCTGAGGCTTTTGGAATAAGGCATTTTACCTCTAGAAGAACCACAGCCTACTTTCTGTATGCCAGGGTTTTGGTCCTGAAGAAGGTAAGGGCCCCGGGCTCCTGGAAAGGAGTTGTGTACACCCAGGTGTGAGCGATGCCCCGGGGGCCGGGGTAAGCGACCCCTCAACGGCACTCACCCACAAAACATTTCTAACACGCATGACCTTCTTTTCACTGACTCGACAGCAGAGGGACGCCGGTGGATTCCAACCCAGGGTCTTCAATTTTCTGAGGCAGGCATCTTACCTCTAGAGCCACCACAGCCTACTTGTTGTAAGCCAGCGTTTCGGTCCTCCAGAAGGTAAGGGCCCCAGGTTCCTGGAAAGGAGTTGCATAAGCCCAGGTGCGAGTGACACCCCGGCGGGGGGGAAACACGACCTGTCCACGGCATGCACCCACAAAACATTTTTAACATGCATGGACTTTTTCTCACTGACTTGACAGTAGAGGGCATTGCATGGATTTAAACCCACGCTGTCCTGAGCAAAGCATCTTACCTGTAGAGCTACCACAGCCTACTTGCAGTAAACCACGGTTTTGGTCCTCAAGTAGGTAAGGGCCCCGGGCTCCTGGGAACGAGTTGCATACGCGCAGGTGCAAGTGACACCCCTGGGGTTGGGAACGCGACCCATCCNCCCCGGGGGCCGGGGTAAGCGACCCCTCAACGGCACTCACCCACAAAACATTTCTAACACGCATGACCTTCTTTTCACTGACTCGACAGCAGAGGGACGCCGGTGGATTCCAACCCAGGGTCTTCAATTTTCTGAGGCAGGCATCTTACCTCTAGAGCCACCACAGCCTACTTGTTGTAAGCCAGCGTTTCGGTCCTCCAGAAGGTAAGGGCCCCAGGTTCCTGGAAAGGAGTTGCATAAGCCCAGGTGCGAGTGACACCCCGGCGGGGGGGAAACACGACCTGTCCACGGCATGCACCCACAAAACATTTTTAACATGCATGGACTTTTTCTCACTGATTTGACAGTAGAGGGCATTGCATGGATTTAAACCCACGCCGTCCTGAGCAAAGCATCTTACCTGTAGAGCTACCACAGCCTACTTGCAGTAGACCAGGGTTTTGGTCCTCAAGAAGCTAAGGGTACCGGGCTCCTGAGAAGGAGCTGCGCATGCGCAGGTGCGAGCGATGCCCCAGTGGGGGGGGGAAGCGACCCGTTCACGGCATACACACACAAAATATTTCTAACATGCAAAAGCTTTTTCTTACTGACTCGACAGCAGAGGCAGCCCTGTGGATTCCAACAGAGAACCTTGGGTTTTTTGAGCAAGGCATCTTACATCTAGAGCCACCAAAGCTTGCTTGCTGTAGTATAGGGTTTTGGTCCTCAAGAAGGTAACGGCCCTGGGCTCCTGGAAAGGAGTTTTGTGCACCCAGGTGCGAGCGACGCCCCGGGGGGAGGGAACCCGACCTGTCCATGGCACGTACCCACAAAACATTTCTAACACAGAAGACCTTTTTGTCACTGATTCAACAGCAAAGGCAGCCCCGTGGTTTCTAACCACGGGCCTTGCGCTTCCTGAGCCTGGCGTCTTATCTCTAGAGCCACTACAAGCTGCTTGCTGTAAATAGGGTTTTGGTCCTCAAGAAGGTAAAGGCCCCAGGCTCCTGGAAAGGAGCTGCACACACCCAGAAGCGAGCAACGCCCCAGCGGGGGTGGGGAAACACGACCCGTCCAAGGCACGCACCCACAAAACATTCCTAACATACATGGCCTTTTTCTCACTGAGTGGACAGCAGAGGCAGCTCTGTGGATTTGAACCCAGGAGTTCCTAAGCAAGGCATTTTATCTGTAGAGGCACCACAGCCTACTTACTGCAGATCAGGGTTTTGGTCCTCAAGAAGGTAAGGGCCCCAGGCTCCTGGACAGGAGTTGTGTACGCCCAGGTGCGAGCAACGCCCAGGAGGGGGGGGACTCGACCCGTCCACGGCACACACCCACAGAACATTTCTAACAGGCATGACCTTTTTTTGACTGACTCAACAGCAGAGACAACCTCATGGATTCAAACCCCAGACCTTTAATTTATTAAGTAAGGTATCTTACCTCTAGAGCCACCACAGCCTTCTAGCTATAGACCAGGGTTTTGGTCCTCAAGAAGGTAAGGGCACCGGGCTCCTGGAAAGGAGTTGCGTACGCCCAGGTGCAAGCGACACCCCAGCGGGGCGGGGGGGAACTTGTCCCGTCCACGGCACGCACCCACAAAACACTTCTAACACGCACAGTCTTTTTCTCACTGAGTCGACAGCAGAAACAGTCCTGTGCATTTGAACCCAGGACTTGCTTTCTCCTCTACCTGTGCAGCATCATTGGCATTCTGTGCAGAGGGCCCTACAAGCAGGAAAGCGAAGGGGCTTGAGCAAAGGACTGCTGTGGAAGGCCAGTGGTGGGAGCCACAAAAGTCATGAGTGATTTGTAAAAGACTCAATGTAAGGACTGAATATGGGGAACACCACATTGGGGAACTGAAGGTGAATGTGAATAAACATGGCAAGGTTCAACCCGAGCTGGTGGAATTGTATTATTGGGACACTGCAGCGGATCTTTTCTCTTCACAACCTTGCTCCCTGCTACCTCTCTGCACTTATCGCCCTCCATACTCCAGCCCTTGCACTTCGCTCCTCCTCTGTCCCTTCTCTCACCCTTCCACGCCTTCCCTGGTCCCCTAAGCGCCTTCGTCCCTTCTCACTTGCTGCCCGCCATGCCTGGAACTCCCTCCCTGCCCCCTCCTTTCATACCTTCAAATCTCTCCTTAAAACTCACCTCTTTCGCTCTGCTCTGTCTGACTCTTTATCCTGCTGAGCCACTATTCCTATACCTACGATCGGTTTACCCTTATCCTTGCAACATGGACCTGCCTGCTGTCATTCTCATCGTAACCAAGCCAAGTACGTGCACTTGAGACCTCGCATCTTCATGAATGTTAGACCCCTTGTCTCTCCCTCTGTTCCCCTTCCTAAGTCTCTCCCCCAGCTCCTGTCTCTCAGATTGCAAGCCCTAGGGGCATGGACCATGTCTATTTTATTACTTTGTAAAGTGCCAGGTACACTGCTTGCGCTATATAAATGTTTGTTAATAATAATAATAATAATAATATTTTCCTCTCCCTCTCCCTTGCCTCCTCACCCACCCCTTTTAAGGCCATCTCTACCCTTGCCCCATCATCTTTCCCTTCCTCCAGTTTTGCTCCCTCTGCCCTCTTTCCCTCCCCTTTTGGGGTTGGGTTGCTTAAACCCTGAGCTCAGGTAAAGGAGGGTTCAGATCCTGGATTGGTCTCCAATCCTTGTGTTAATGTCTTCAACTTTGCTTTGTTACCCTGAGATTTCACTTCCAGTTCTTGGGGGTAGGAATTGGATCCAGGAACTGTAAAGGGGCCAAATAAAACCTAGCACAGGCCATATCTGCCTTCTGGGCCTGTGTTTCCCCATCCCTGATGTATGGAGTTCCCATGTACTAACGGAGTGGCCACAATCCCAAACTACTCTGTATGAAACACATGGGTCCCACATGGATACCACATGGCACAATGCATTCTTAATGGGCATGGGCGTGGGTTGTATGCAGGATCTGCAGGGCACAGGATCAGTTCCATCATCTGCTCCTTCAACCTCACCCTGATGGCTATCTGTCCTCAGAAACCACCCAACATTACACCTTAAATCAGTGGGAAATTGGGCCTTTGTTGTAGTGGCCCTCAGTAGGCCTGAGGCGACAAATCATAGCAAATGCTGTTTCTGTTTGAAACTCTTAATTTGTGCAACACAGAAACTTATTGGCTTTTCCACTGTTTTTGCCATTTGTTTTTATTTTTCTGAAGTTTAACAGAGCTGCTACAGTGCCTAATCCCAAGCCGCATGTGTGTGTCCTATGTGCACCACTGCAGACTGTGGAGATACAAAAGTGCCACCTAAGTGCTGGGGATTGCCTTAAAACTGCCATAAAAGTCCTGGAAATTCCCAGAAAGTGAGAAAAACTGACAAAAAGTGATGAAAATGATGAAAAATGCTGGAAAATAATGAACAAAAATATGGGAAATGACAAAATTGATGAGAAATGATGGAAAATCACAGGCGTCAATATTGACAATGGCAAAAGTGCAGAATCACAAGTAGGGCTGAAAGAAGAAGCAGTTTTGTTTCTCATGAGAATTTGCGAGAAACAAGATATTGAGACCGAGATCTCTCTGAGATTTCTCCCCCCAAATGAATTCTCAATATTCTTGGTGAGAATAAAAACACACAACTCACTGCCTGATCACCAGACACTCACCATGTTCTGGCAGCGTTCCTTCCCAAGTCCTTCTCTCAACTGTTTTCCTCTCTCCCGCTCCTACATGCAGCCAAAAAACATGTTTGGCATCTCACATCAGTGCTGATGATCAAAGCTGCTGCAGTAACTTTTACAACTCCCTCCATGCTGCTTTGGAAAATCAAACCAGTGCCTGTCTTGGGGAGGAAAGGACAGCCATGCTTCCAAGGAGCAAAAAAGGCCAGGATTCTGGCCCTCAAAAAGCTGCATTAGTCTCCAAATCAGAAAGTTTAGAACCCAGACTGAGTTAAAACTGTGAGAGCTGGGGGTACAACCACAGTTAATTTAATCAAAAGGGATGAGATGGAACACTTCCCCATCCTGTTCCTCCAAAAAATTTCCAAGAAAATAACTTTTAAAAAAGCAGAAAAGATAATAAGAATAAGAACAAGGAACTTCTGGGTCACTTGCTCCTTGCTTATTAACTGCTCTAACTTCCCTTGTGAGCATCCAGATTGGTCAGATGTCATTGCTCCTTCCACTCACGTTTCTTTGTTCCAGCCAGCTTACTGGCAGTGCTGTGGCATCATTGCCCTGATGGAGCATGCCTGATTGCCCAGTTTCCCTGGCAACCTTGTTAGTTTTACTAATCAGATCTGCTGAATTCGGAAATGAAGCCATAGCACTGCCAATAACCTGGCTTGAACACAGAAGCATGAGTGGGAGGAGCAAAGAGATCTGGCCAATCTGGAAGCTCACAATGGAAGCAAAAGCAATTACTAGGTAGGGTGAGTGCCTGCAGACCAGGCAGTGTGCTTTTGGGGCCGGGGGAGGGAGATTTTGCACTTCTTGGCGAGAAGCTACCTGGTTTTTGACTTATTCTCATTTGACAGAACAAGTTGAGAACTGTTACTCTTGCTGAGAAATTAGAGAAATGTGATAGTGAGTTTAAGCCCTAATCACGAGACTGACAAATTACTGTTGAACACCCAAAAGGTTGATATTTCCCTGCAGAATAGGAAATCTTACTCTCATCTCTCAGTGTGGAACTCCCTTCTGAAGATGTACATCTCAGTTGAGCTATGTAAATGCTTAATAAAAAATGTGGGTACATACTGAAATTAATGACATGGAATGCCCATTGGATGCAACAGCAAAGCCAATTTG
Organism: Sphenodon punctatus; assembly: GCA_003113815.1. Lineage (NCBI taxonomy): Eukaryota > Metazoa > Chordata > Lepidosauria > Sphenodontia > Sphenodontidae > Sphenodon > Sphenodon punctatus. Next base: position 72,734 of record QEPC01013458.1, on the reverse strand, counting down.
AAAAAAAATAATCATATTCTCATTTGCCGATCTCATTAAGTGGCTGTGAAACAATACAATAGAGATGCATCTTTGAGAGTTTTGCAGGTGGCAAGAGGGTGTGGAATCATGAGGAAGGCACAGAGAGACAGAGTGGAATGGCTGTAATGATAGGGATTGGATGCAACAGCAAGGAAATCAGTGGAATAATAGGACAAATGCCATGACAAATGGGTAGAATGACAAGGTTCTGGTTGAAATAAGTGATTGGGAGGAATGATAGGAGGCAATGGGGAGTACTTATCATTCCACCGAATCCCTTGCTATTACACGCAATGCCCGTAGCGACACCTCCTTTTGTTCCAGTCCCTATTGCATCCACCTCTATTATTCCACCTTCTCTCCCTGTCTCCTTTTTTTGTTATTCCTTACTCCTGTTTCCTATCAGAGATGCAGCTCACTGTATTGCCCGGTACACCTGGGTTTCATGGGAACGGATTGGGGGTTAGTGGGTTGGGGGGCTGGGACCCAGAACTACTGGGTTTTCTTAGAGATGAGTGGGTCAGGGACTAGTGCGTTAGAGCAGGAGGGGCTCCAAGTCAGGACTCATGGATTTTCAGGAGGTTGCGAACTGATGGTTAGAGGAGGGGGGCATGGGTTCTGGGACTCATGGGTTCTCTGGGAGGAGAGTGGTGTCTAGTAGGTTAGAGCAGGGGGAGCTGAGAGCTGGTAGTTTTGTAGAAGGGAAAATTTAGTGTGTTCCTTTAAATTCAATTCAATTCAAAAGATTTATTTGTTTAGTCATTGGCCATAACAATAATACTATACAATTTCACATACCAAAAACAATTAAAATATAACAATATAATGTAAGCAGCAAAATAAAATAAAATTTGCAAAGGGGTAGTTATTTGTCACCTATCGTACCCCTATAGGTATTGCAGCTGAGGTCAGAATTTGAGGCGGGGCTGGGGATGCCACAAGGCAAACCCACTCCTGAGCATCCCGATATAGCTAATATACTACCCTTTAAGGTACAAGATGTCTTGTCTTCCTTTTAAAAGAAAAGCATGCAAATTCTAAGATCAAAAAACCTCTGGTTTAAGAGAGGAATTAATTTATTTTTATTTTATTTATTTTACCAATTCATATCCCACCCGTCCTGAAAACAGCTCGGGGTGGCTAACAATTTTAAAAACATAAAAATACAATCATAAAATTGAAAACAATCATCATAATATTAACAAAAAACAGGGCTAGGCGCACAATAACACAATAAATAAGGGTAGGAGGATATTTAAAACGCCATACCCCCCCCTCCCCAAATGCCTGGGTGAACATCCAGGTTTTACAAACTCACCAGAATGTTAAAAGACTTGGGGCTAGGATCTTAAAAATTCACTTGTGCTCCAAAAAGCATGAAAATTGCAAATTAAGGCTTCTGCCTTAGCTTCCGTGCCATCTAAGCAGTAAAGTCATCAGGGATGTACGAACATGGTTCGAACATTCGGAGTTCGGGCTGAACTCAGCCAGTTTGGATGGACGAACCGAACGCCCGAACCGAACGCGAAACCCCTGAACAGTTCGGCCGTGTTCGGCTGCATTCAGGCAGGGAAAACGTGACTGGCAGGCCCAGGGATGGAGAGGTCAGCTGAGTAGCAAACTTCCTGACACCAGGGGTGGAGAGGCTTGGACTAGCAGACAGCCTGCCCAATCACCATCACTTTTTTCCTCAGACCACTGGCTTCACAGTCTGCGATTGGCCAGGGGCTAGACTGCACAGAACCAATGGGGCTTGTGGTAAGGCGGGCGCAGCAAGTAACAAAAGTAATTGCCCTCCCCCTTCCAATTCATTCTGAGCTAGCCACTGATCCTGTCAGCAGGCATTTTCAGAACTCTCCCTCTCCCACTAGTTTGTGTTCCTCCCAATCCATTGCCATCCTCCTCCTATTTCATCCATTTCAAAACATTTACCTCAAACTTTCATAGATTAGATTAGATATATTTAGGTGTTATTTTTATTTTTTACCACTCCCTGTGTTGTTTCTCCCTCCTCCCTGTATATATTCCATCCCTGTTTTCGGATTTATTTAAAGTAGGATTAGATTGATTTAGGTTTCATTTCAGTTTTGTACCCCTCCCTGTGTTGTTTGTTGTGAGCTGTCTGCCCCCCCATCCCT
>QEPC01013458.1:38323-68914 GCA_003113815.1 Sphenodon punctatus | reverse complement strand
AAAGGAAAATGCCTAGAGTAAAGTATGGGGCCATTAAGAGGCATTCTTCCTATTCAGTAGAGCACCGATGACTGGAACTTGGAGCAGCAACCCCCCCTCAGGAATAAAGAAATCCAGGGGCTCCCTTTGTGTCCCAGGAAGCCGATCGTTAGTCCTCTCCTCCCCTCCTTAACTACCCTCCAGCCACTGTTGGTTACTCTTTCCCCCTGTGTCAAAGATATCTTATATGGTCCTTTTTGTGATGGAATGAGGGACGTGTCTCTCTAGAAAAACCCCATCCCCCCAAACTAAGTCCCAGGCTGAAATGGACATCCGCTATAGGAATTAGGATCTCTCAGTTTTTCCTGTCCCCAGAAGGTCTGGTAATTCGAACTGCCATACTGAAGACAAGTGATCATGATGCCATGTGCAATAGTCTGCAAGCTATTTTTGATCATGCTTTGTCGTATTCCAGAAAGGTACCTTCAAGTACTAACTATAAGACTGTACTTAATTCAAGAGGTTGGTATGATGTCAAGTGTAGGATTGAAAAGAAGAAAGTGATTAGGGCAAGAAAAAGGTGGATGAGATATAGGGTGAATGTACATTGGCAGGAATTCATCCTCCTATAAAGAAGTTACTACAAACTTTTGAGAGAGAAGAAAAAACAGAGAGCAGCACAAACGTGGGCAGAGTTACAAGTGGCCGTGCAGGTCAAGGATTCCCCCAAATTCTGGAATATAATCAATACCTGGTGTGCAAACAAAGGGAGGGCTGAAGAACCCCTGATACTCGAGGAGACCTGGATATCATACTATTCTCACATTTTTGAGAAAGTGGACATGTCAGGCCCTCTCTTAGATAACACCATGGAGTACGTAGTTTCGGGAGGAGACAAATTCCTCTTTACTCCATTGGTTACTGAATATGATGTATCGCAGGCTATTAACAAACTTGCTATAGGCAAAGCTGCAGGGGCAGATGGAATCCCACCAGAGCTTTTTAAGAGTTTTGTGTCCTGGTGGGTTCCGGTGTTAGCCAGATTCTTTACCTCAATTAATCATGCTGGAGTGCCTCCAAACACCTGTACCAAAGCTATTATAGTCCCTATTTTTAAACGAGGAAGTTTAGCAGACCCAGAGTGTTTCAGGCCAATTAGTCTTCTCTCCATAATTGGCAAATTATATGCGAGGACCTTATTGAGAGCCCTCGAAAAATGGGTGGAGGTGGATCACCCCTTACATGAGGAACAAACAGGTTTTTACAGATTTAAGTCAACCACGCATAACTGTTTCATTCTGAAACATCTCATAGACAAGTATGTGGTGGTGAAGCAAGGAAACTTTTTTCTCGCTTACATTGACCTTACAAGAGCCTTTGATTCGGTCTTTGGAGTAAATTAAAGAAAATCAGGGTGCCTATAAAGCTGTTGGAACTCATTATGAGTATGCATGAAGCAACTAAAGCAGTGGTGAGAATAAGTGTCAGAGGGGATGTTACTAAGGAATTCCCCCTATCTAAGGGGGTACGGCAAGGATGTCTGCTGGCCCCCCTTCTTTTCAATTTATACATGGATGATTTGGTCCCCACTGTCTCAGAAGCTAATCCAACTCCTCTGTGAATAAGAGATAGGGCAATATCTACAACGCTTTATGCAGACGATATTGTTCTTCTCTCACAGACAAGGAAAGGGCTCGAACAGATGCTAAGGGCATTATATAGTTACTGTCAGCAGAATGCGCTGACAATCAATATGAGGAAATCAGATGTTATGGCTTTGGGTAAATCACGCTCTAAGTACAGATGGTATATTGGGGAACAAGAGTTATCCCTGACCCCGCACTATTTGTATTTGGGAGTGCTCTTTTCCTCTAATAATTTATGGAACAAACATAATTCTGGGCAGATGATAAAGGTAAAGCAAACAATTAGAGGATTATTAAAATTACACCATGTAGCTCCAGTGCCCTCCCCCCCCCCCCCGGGTCAGATACTTGAGATTTTTAGAGCAAAAGTTATCTCCAGTTTAACTTATGGAGGGGAAATTACCGCAGTATCTTACTGTAGTAGGATGAAAGTTCCGCAGAATCTTTTTCTTCGTAACATTTTGGGGGCCCCTAAAGCAACCCCTCTTGTTATGCTCAGGTGAGAAACAGGAATGATATCGGTTGCTGTTCAATTTAATCTTAGAGTTTTTTCCTTTTGGAAGAGTATCATGAAGGGGAGCTCTAGATTAGTAACTGACTGTTATATAGAGGAAAAGGAGCATGTGGGATTCCCCCAATACCCATGGCTTAAGCATTTAAAGCATTTGACCAGTGTTATAGGCCTTCCAAAGGGAGAAGAGGGTCTGTCCGACAGCAGACTTTCTAAACGGGAGCTGAAAGTAAGAATAAAAGAATGAGCTAATAGGAATTTTTACAACAAAATAAAATTTCAGTATATTATCCTAGAGTCAAGATCGCATCCAAATTAGAGTTTTATCTGGAAAAGATTCAGGACCCCAGGCTAAGAAGAATGTTTATGCTATTACGATTTAATCTGTTTGAGACAGCTGAGGTTAGAGGTAGGAGGGAGGGCATACCACGAGCAAGAAGAACTTGTACGACTTGTTCATCGATGGTGGAAACCCTCCCCCATATTATGCTAGAATGTCCTAAGTATGCGATCTCTAGGGAAATTTGGATTCGACCAGTGCTGGAAGACGGTACCTCAGATCAGCCAAAGACTTTTGAGGAGATGTTAAGTCTATCAGATGAAGCACAAATTAAAGCAGTGGCAATGTTTTTATTAATTGTGGAGAGGGAAAACAAAATGATGAACTGAATACCTCAATTTACTTAACCAAATATGCTTCTTTGGATCTGCTGCTAATAATTTACCCCTTAGCTTTTATGTTTTAGAAATATGAATAGTAAAATGATTTATGTTTTATGTATTGTGAATAGCAAAACTTGCTGAACCAATAAAATGTTTTGTAGTAGTATGGCCCTTTTTGTGATGGAAGTGGAAGTTGGATTTCTCCCCTCGTTAGCTCATTGTGTACCCCAAACAACCCATCATAGCCTCCCCAAATCCTTCGTTCAGTACCCTTTAACTGCCCCTGGTTTTCCCATTAACCTCGGAGAAACCTTGGACCCCAGATACATGCAGGTCTCCCTGCATGTGTCTGGGCTAATGGATCCCCCAGACTTCGGCCTCCCCCCCCCTTTTGGACCCCAACATCACTGGATCCTGGGCTGCTGATCCTGCTCAATCAGCTAGGAGAGGTAAATGATAGGTCCAGTTTCTTGCTTTTTCTTCCCCTCTGCAGAGGGGAGTTCTTCAGTGTACTTTCACTTTCCCAGTCGTAGTCTGTGTTTTCTTTGTAGCCTTTGTTTGTACCCCTGGAGCCTTTGTTTGTACCCCTGTACCCCTGGGAATCCCGACTTAAGGCCATTAAGCTAAGTCTCCCCTGAAATTAAGGAACGGTAGATATTGGGTGGCTCTGTCCCTAGTAGCTACGAGGGGGAGGGGGTTCCTATCACTTTCCCAGCCGCAGTCTGTTTTCTCTTTGTAGCCTTTGTTTGTACACCTGTACCCCGGGGAACCCCAGCTTAAGACCATTAAACTCATTCCCCCCCTGAAGTTAAGGAATGGTAGATATTGGGTGGCTCTGTCCCCAGTAGCTACGAGGGGGAGGGAGTTCCTATCAACACAAGCTTACTTTCCCTTCCCTCGCATTCGTTTGCATTTTTTCCTTCACGTTCCATCAGCCAGACCTGTGCTTTAGTATTAGCCTGTATGTGTTTCTGTACCTTATTTGGGTCCTTTTTCTTGTATTGTATAACCCAATAAAACTCGTTTAATTTTATTGGAGCATTTGTGTCTTTTTCTTTCTATTTGGGGAGGGTACATGAACTGCCTGTAGCACGTACTGTCCTCAGCTTGATCCCTTTGAACACGAGGGGACCCCCTCAATTTTGACTAAATTTGGCTAATTCCCCCAAATTTAAAGATCGATCAGATATTGGGGAACTGACCCCCCCCCAATAATCTCACGTGGCAGGGGGTCTTGTGCTGACACATTGTTCTTGTAGGGGGGATGTGTTCAGTTTATATTTGCATATGTTCCACATATCAAGAGTATAGAAGACTACTAAGTGGAATGATGTTACCTACTTTAAGAATCTTGGAAAAGAGTGCAGGTTGAAAGAGAATATAACCCGGGATCTCATAGATCTAATGAGTATTGACATCATCCATTATTGTTTGTATGGAATTGTTTCTGGTTATTAATTATGATATTATTATCATGTTGTTGTGTTTAGACACACATGTACAATAAATATTGGTGTTTTATTGACTGTGATTTATGCATACACACACATATATATACTTTGTTATTATAGCCATATTCATTTTGGCCATTCAGCTTGCCGGCTGTGTGCTGTTTCACTCTGTTTTTCGTTGGTGTCACCTCCTGCCAGTGTCGTCCACCGCCACACAGGGTACTGGGAGGCCTGCAGTCCAGGAGGCTTTGGCTGTCTCTGCTGCAACTGCAGGAGCAGGTGTTTCAGGGTCGGATGTTCATCATGGGCCACCATTGTCCACCATTGTCTGGTGGATCCTACCCTGGTGGCTAGACGCAGGGACCGATCCCCGGGCAATGGCATCAGCGAGAGGAGCAGCAGTAGCAGAGGCAGAAGCAGAAACAGCTATAGGGGGCACAGGGAGAGTGGTAGCAGCATGGGCAGTCGATCAGTCTCAGGGTCCCAGTGTTCCCCTTCACAGGACGTATCTCAGATTGGGGACAGAGAGGCAGATACTATTCCTGTGGAGATGTCTGGTGCTGAGGCGATGGCTGTCTCTCTGAGAGCTGTGTCACCACCATGTTCTGCCCCTCCCATCAGTGCTGTCAGTGGTGCATCACCCGGTGCAGGCCAGAAGGTAGGAGGGGGCAAAAAGTCCTCCGTCTGGGTGCATTTTAAGTTGGCGTGGGCGGATGATCTCAGGGAGGTGCAGTACAGTTTGTGCAAGAAGGTAATGAAGCATGGGTAGGTGCTCACCAACCTTGGCACAACTGCCATGGCGAGGCACCTGAATGGATGCCACAGCGCTGTGCTGCTAAGTGAGCAGGCAGGGGCAGTGGATGGCAGCGGCTTCCCGACTGCAGCGGCCAGTTGTCCACCTCCATCAGAAGGCAAGCGTCCTCCTTGAGTAGCTAACTCTAGCAGCAGGAGCTGTATTGTTGCTAGGGGCATGGAGGAGCTGGGGTGGGGGCAGCTGCCAAGTCCATCGGCAGGATGTGGATGGTGGTGTGGCTTTCAACTGAAAGCCACGCACACGTTGGGGGAAATGATTGTGCTCGATGGGCAGCCCTTCTTGGTGGTCGGGGGCATGGGTTTTAGGCACCTGATTGGCTTCCTGACCCCCCCAGTTTAAGCTGCCCTCATGCACACCCCAGAGTTGGCAGGTGGTGCCAGCCTTGTACTGGGCTTTAAAGGAGTGAGTGAGGGAGCATCTAGCAGGGGCTGGGGTATCACAGTCCACTTCACCACTGACCTGAGGTCTAGCAGCAACAGGCAGCATGCCTACCTGAAAGTGATGGTGCACTGGTGGCAGGATCCAGAGGCACCATTTGGCAGTGGCATGAGGGGTCCTGAAGCAGGGTATATGTGGTCCCTGATTCAGGTGGAAGTAATGGATAGCCCCCACACTTCTCAGATCATCGAGGCAGCCATGACTGCCATAGTGAGGAAGTGGGTCATGCCAGGTGCACCCTTCACCAAGGGGTGCGTGGTGATGGACAACACGGCCAACATATTGTGGGCAGTCTGCGAGGGGGACTTCACCAGCATCCCTTGCACCACACACACCATTCACCTAGTGGTCAGGGATGCTCTGGGTTTGGGGGACAGGGTGTTTGGGGCAGGCACCCTTAGCTCCCGGACTGAGCGGGGAAGGAAACTGGTCGGTTTCTTTAACCACAGCTTGAAGGGCAGTGACCTCCTCCAGGCAGAGTAAGACTTCCTGGTTCACCAGCTGGTGCAGGATGTGTCCACCAGCTGGAATTCATCCACGTTTATGATGCTCGAGCAGCTTCTCGATCAGAAAGTCACCTTGCATCAGGTTCAACTGGTGACGGAAAGTGGGGTACCTCCAGGGTACAATGGGGCAGAATGGGAGATTCTGGATCACACTGTCTTTATTCTGAGACTGTTCCTGGCCATGATGGAGACCATCACCTCCTCCATGGCCACTGTCAGCCAGGTGACCCCTCTGGAACAGAGTCTCCTCAGGAGGCTGGAAGAAATTCTCCAAGGGAAGGATTGTGGTCATCATGGAAAGAAGCTGGTGGCTGAGGCGGTTGCCTTGGTGTAGAAGCTGAAATCAGGGCTGAAGGTGTGGTTTGATGAGCTCCTGCAGCAGGAGGAATATGTATTGGCAACCATGCTGGACCCCAGGGTCAAGGGTAGCATGGCACACCAGACACTGCTCTATGGCCACTGGAAGGGTGAGCTGGTGGAGAGGGTCTGGCAGGCAGAGAGGGCTCTTGAGAATGTGCAGCAGCAGCAGCAGGATGTCCCTGGGGATGGTGGTAGTCAGAGTAGCCACACCTTTCAGATGGTGGGGTTGATTCCTCCGCCCAACTCTAGCAGTAGCAGCCCAGCAGCAGGCTGAGCAGCATCACCCCTATTGCCAGGAGTAGCTCATATGTGCAGGCCACGCTGGTGAGCATAGGCCCATGCACAGCAGTGTAGGCAGCATGTCTGAGGGCAGTGGTGGAGGTGATGTCAATTAAAGCAGAGTTACGTGAGATAGTATGACAGTGCTTCAGCAGCAGTGGAGAGCTACCTGGAGAAGGAGCTGTACACCAATCCCAGCAGCGATACCTTTGCCTACTGGACCGGAAAGACCAACATGTGGCCATCCCTGTCCAAAGTGGCCAAGGGTCTCTTGTCCTGCCAACTGAGTTTCCCCAGCGAGCAGGTGTTCTCTATGGTGGGGGATATTTGATCGCTGCACCGCCTGAGACTGGGGACCAAGTTGGTGGAGCAGTTGCTATTCATTAAGGTCAACCTTCTGCTCTTGGGATTTCCCGAGCTGTCCCTGGACATGGATTGATGGTGCAGTGGCACACGCCATCCCATGCCAGGGGCAGTTTTGGGACAGGGCTCCTCCTGAATCTGGGCTGCTGTTGCTGAGGTGCTGTCCCTCCCTCCCAATGCCCAGCACCCACCCTGCCTCTCTCTCTCTCTCTCTCTCTTTCTCTCTCTCACTAGATGGCCTCAGCTGGCCTATTTGACTGACCTCATGATGCTGGGTGGCATTCAGAAGCTCTAAGCCTGCCAGCTGGCCTCTGGCTAGACAATCTCAGCCCGCCTATCTGACTGGCTCTCTCTTGCTCTCTGTGCACAGTCTTTGCCAGGCTATCTGAGTGCCCTGCCAAGTTCCCGGCCTGCCTTCCCTACTGCCTCTCATGCCAGGATGCATGTCTGCCTGCCCTGGTTTCCAAGCTTGAACCCTGCTTCAACCTGCCTTCCGCCGCTGCTCCACCAATGCCAGCCTGCAATGCCCCACCCCCTATGGGTGCCAGCCAGCAAACCCCAAGCCTTCCTGACCTCTGCTGCTGTTGCTGTTGCCGCTTGGTCTCTGCCTGCAGTCCATGACAACACGTGCAACCATGCTTTGGGTACCAGCAGGCACAACTTGGATGGACGTTGCAGGCTGCCAGGCATTGGTGGAGCAGCGACAGAGGCCTGACCCGGGCTTGGTGGCTGGCCCCCCTAGGGGGTCAGGCATTTCAGGCTGGCTGGCATTGGTGGAGCAGTGGAAGAGGCCTGGTCAGGGCTTGATGGCTGTCACCCTTACTTGGCCAGGCATTGTAGGCTGGCAGGCCTCCAGTTCTGCTCGCTCTGTTCTGGGTTCTTCAGTTCTAGTCACCATTACGGCAGGCATGACAGGGCTACAGTAGTGCCTGCTGGTGCCCAAAGCGGGTTTGTGCATGTTGTCATGGCCTGCAGGCAGAGACAGGAAGCCCAGTAGAACATCTGCTTTCAGAAGCCTTTGGGTTGGCAGCAGCATTGCTCATTTGTAGGAAAGGACCGGAGTCAAGACAGAGACCCCAATTCTAATTCCTGGTTTGGAGTCCTTTGACCTCTCTGAATTTCAGCTTTCCCAGTTCTAAACCAGAGGGCTACCATTCTGGGAGCTCACAGGAGAAATAACCTGTATGGGAACTAGGGTTGGCATATGCAGGTCCAATTGTTGTTGTGTATCCAGCCTCTTTGCAGGGTAAAGAGGACTCTTAAATGCTTCACCTTCTTCAGGAGAACTTAGGCTCAACGCTTGGCCCCCAGGTGTGCCTGCCTGATTCCCGTTGGGGTATGGATGACCATCTAAGACCAAACCGATTTCTGCCAGACTGAAATGCTCAGGCAACTATGGGTGCTAGCCACCAAGTCCCAAGCCTTCCCGGCCTCTTCTGCTGCTGCTCAGATGGTCAGCCTTGGTCCCACGGGCATCCCCACAGGCCAAGTGCTGAGCCTGCCTGCCCGGGCAACCCAGGATGCCAAGCCCCAAGCCTTCTTAGTCTCTGCTGGTGCTGCTGTGTCTCAGATGGCCTGCCATGCCCCCACGAGCACCCCTGGGGGTCCATGGAGTGCCCCAAGCCTCCAGGAGGCCATAATTTCCAAACGTTCATGGGGGTCCAATCTCCGTGGGACCGAACCCACGAACCCAAACTAAGTTTTCAATCCAAATGCCCAAACATCTGAACTCCGTTTTGTTTGCGCATCCCTAAAAGACACTGTACAATCTCAAATATTGTTTTTGCTTACAACTTAGGTTCGATGCACCCACACTTTGTCTTGAACTTTCAGCCCCAATCCTCTTCCTCTGAAGGTTGTGGGCAACACTGAAGCTGGGGTCAGCAGGGGTTCAGCAGGCAGAAAGGACAGCTAAGTAATGGGGGGCTGTATATGGAGGGAACAAGGTTGATGGATAAGGGATGTGTACAAAGAGACAAGACTAGGCGCAGCCAGATGGTAGGGGAAGTGTGTATTGTGAGTGGGCAGCTAGGTGCTGGGGCAGTCTTTATGGGAGACAAGGATGAGAAATGGGTGATTTTAATGCATGAATGAGGCTAGGGGCATGCAGAGGTGAGGTGAAGTGTTAGGGGTGTGCAATTTGTTTTCACTATGATAACAAAAATAAAAAAATATGTTTTCTTTTTTTATTATAATAACAACAAATAAAAAAAGTAATGAAAACAAAAAGAAAATGAATGTTAGGTTTCAAAATAATGTATTTCCAGCTATAACATTTTTGTTTCTTATCCTATTCTGATGAAATGTGCCGGGAAATGTACCCCCAATGGAGTGCACAATGTTTACCAAACTTTAAAAGGTTTGTTTAAAGGGAACCAATTTTATAAGCAATTGAATGTTATGATATTAAGAAAAGCTGCATACACATTCCTGGACACAACCTTTTTTCTTTCATCCAATTTCCACAAAACCTGGAAAAACTATGTCACTCCCCAAGATTACCAATTCTGCCAAATTTTATAAAGACTAGATAAAGGGTCTTGATGTTATAAGCCATTAAGTTGAAAATGCATTATTGGCTGTAACATTTCTATATTCAATTCTGATTTCAAGATATTTGACAAAAATGCATCTCACAACTTCCCTGTCACATTGGCCAAAAAACAGGATAATTTGATAAAGTGATCCAATTGTATAAGCAATTGAAGTTCTTCCTTTGAAGACCATTATTCAGATAAATAACAGCATATGCAGTGTCAGTCAGAGGCAGGTACCTGGCATGGCAGACAGAGGGAGGCTGTAAAATGGAGAATCGGGAGAAACCCAACAGACTGACAGACACATTCACTGGCCAATTACAGCATGCTCCCAGCTTTACAGGACCAATCGGTGGTGGCTTTGAGGTGGGCATTGGGGGAGCCAGGAGGCGGGCATAGAAGGGACATAACTGGGACTTTGGGGATAGCATCCCAGCAATTAGGAGACATGCTTTACACATCCAGGCTGTTCAGTTATCATCATAATCACATTCTGAAGCACTGTGACAGAGGACATAAAATAATCTCTATTGGCTCTTTCCTAAACAGATGCTTCCAACTTCCCAGTAAGAAGTGGGAGAGAGAAGTTGGGGATGGTCACAGAACATAATGAGGATATTTGGTTGACATTTTTTCTGGCCAATTGGCATCACAAACAGCCCTTATACCACAGTGACACATAAGAGAATCCTTGTCAATGGCTCATTCTCTACATATGCCATGCAGGCTTATAAAATTGTGACCCTTTATCATAACTTTCCAATATTTGGCAGAGATAATTCTGAAGGTGTGAGATACAGTCCTATCAAATTTCATGTACACTGGTTGGACTAAAAAGATGTTAGTCAGACATACATTTATAAGTTAATTGCTTATACCACCAGGATCCTTTATCCAATTCTTTTTGAAAATTGGAATGGATATTAAACTTGTGGAGGGGTAAAAAAAACTTGTCAAATATCATCCACATTATATTGGAGACAATGAAGTTACAGCCAGGAACGTATATGCAGATTTTTGGAAAATAACACTATTCAACCGCTTATAAAATCATATTCTTTTATTCAATCTTTCTGAAATTTTGTACATATACTGCCTTCCATTTAAGGTATAATCCCTCCAAGTTAAATCCAAATATAATGTGTGGGGAGAGTTACCACCCAAAATGCATTTTTCATTGAAAACAATGGAAATCAAAAATGAAAACTAAATTTTGATATTTATGAAAATGAAAGATTTAAATACCAAAAATGAAAAATGAAAAAGAATGACAAGGGTCCATGGTACACACCTCTAGGAAGTGTATATATTGGCAATGGGCATACTGGTGCTTGGAGCAGTGTTTATGCAGAGACAAGCCTGAGAGATGGGTGATGTGTATGCATGAACAAGGCTGGGGGGCATCTAGGGCTGGAGAGTACTGTTTGTATGGGGAGGCAGTTCCCAGGTGGTGGTGGTGCATAAACAGGGGAGGTCAGAAGGCTGAGAGATGGGTGATATGTATTCAGGGATAGGATTTGGGGTACAGGAAGCAGTGGGGATGAAGTGTATATATGTTTTTATTATGTGCTTTCATTTGGCATTGCAACATTGAAGTACTGGTGAGTGTAACTGGGGTAACAAGGTTTGTGTGTATAAGGTGTGTACTGGTAGACAAGATTGAGGGCAGACAGGGGTTGAGAGCACTGTGTGTATGACAAACAGTGGACAAACAGATGCTGTGGGGGTGTATGGGACAGAAGGGATGGGGCACTGAGGTGCTGGAGGGTTATACATGGGGACAGAAGGCTGAGAGATGACTGATCAGTATTCAGTAGGGATTTGCACATTTTTTTGTTTTTGTTTTTATTTTCATTTTATTTATTAAAATTTCATTTTTTTCATTTTTAGTTTTAATTTTAAGTTTCATTTTCATTTTCCTTTAGTCTCAATGGGAAATGGATTTCTGGCTATAATGTCTTCCTTTTCCATCTAATGTTCATGGATGGAAATCCATGAACACCTTACAATGTTCATATGTACAATATTGTACACTTTGCCCAAGGGATCATACCGCACAAATTTCATAAATATTGGATAAAGGGTTCCAGATCTATAGGAGATGTAAGTTTCATGGTTTGCACACACATTTTCAGCTGTAAAATATTTGTTTTCAATTCAATTTGGATTACATTTGAAATCATTGTATCCGTCATGAAAGGGATCATCTCTGCTAAATTTAAGAAAGATTGGATAAAGCATCACAATTTTATAAGCAATTGAATCATTTCATGATTTGCACACACATATCCAGCTGAAAGACTGGATCAAGGGTCCTCTCTTAATTTTGTAAGCAATATAATGTTCGTGATTTCAACAGAAGTTGTAAATTTCCTTAAATCACTCGCAGGTGTTGCTTCTGTTTAAGTTATAGGCCCTTTTCACATAGACACTCTAACATTGATAAAATGGGTGTTCCATTTTATTATACATGTTGCAGGGCATCCATAGAGCACACCTACAGTCCTGAAACATGGATAATAAAATGGAACACCCATTTTATCAGTGTTAGAGTGTCTGTGTGAAAAGGGCCGCAGAGGTTTTACTAGATGCAGAGATCTTCTTTTTGGAACACAGGCGCAGGGTTCAGTTATTGTCACCCCAAAGTCTTTGGGGCATACTTGGGGGAAAATAGGTGCAGAGTCTGCTTTTATGAGAGCTTGCAGTGAGGCAGATGACTGCAGAACACACAGTCACACACACAGAGCACTGAGCCAGTCTCCGAGCCACACAAGATCTAGCCATGGTGGGGACTGTGCAGCTTGGCATAAGCTTATATTTGCTCTCCAGTGCCCACCCCTGAACCTCTGTGCTTGAAGCGATTGGGTTGTGGTAAATTGGAAGCTTGGGCAGCATCTCCAGAGACTGAGCCTATACCAGGTATTCTCTTATGTTTGTCACAGTGGTACAAGATGGGTTTGTGATGCCAGCTGGACAACAGAAATGTCAATCATGTATCCTCAGCCTGTTCTCTGCCCACCAGAACCCCCTGCTTATTACTGGGAAGTTGGAAGAATTTGCTTAGGAAAGAGCCAATAAGGGATTCTCTTACATCCTACAGCACTTTGACAGAGAATGTGTTTGGGATGTCATTTGACCAGCCTGGATGTGTCAATCATGTCTCTTGATTGCTGGGCTGCTTCTCCCTCCCCTCTGCCTTGCTGTCTGAAGTTTTGGTTATGGCAATTTTTACACAGACAACCCCCCCGTACTTGGTTTTCGGGTGGGTGTGCGGAGTGGGGGGTCCGTATATATGGCCAGCAGTGGGGGAGGGGAAGGAATGGGTGTGTTCTCAGTGTTGGCACGTGTGAAAATGCAACAGGATGGGTTGGGGTGCATGTGCGCTCCCATGCAACACCCACCTTCACCCATCGCACACCTATCTCCACCCACTTCCACCCATGGAGCCCTCCAGAAAACCAGATGAGGCTCCTTGGGTGGAGATGGATGGAGGTGGGTGGAGGTGTGTTTGTGTCCATGTAAACGGCCACACACTCACCTCCACACACCATGGCAGAACACCCATCCCCCCACCAACCTCCATCTGTGTAAAAAGGCCCTATGTCCTGAAATTTTCAATTTTGTCCCCAAATTTTCAGGACTAGTATTTTCACAACCTCTGTTAAAAATCACAAGAAGCTTAATTGCTTATAAAATTGGGACCTTTTATCCAATCTTTCTGACATTTGGCAGGGATAATATCTTCACAGAAGGGTACAAGTTTTCCAAATGTCATCCATATTGGATGGGAGGCAAAGAAGTTAATAATTTTCCTACCCCACCCCTCCTGCCACAGGCAGCTCGTGGCATCTTACAATAACAATTAGATAAAACCACAAACAGGTTAAAACCATATTTAAAACTACAATCCATTAAAACCTGTTCATAAAAGGAGGACAAAAATAATCCACAAATCCCCATCACTCATCCAAACCCAACCCCCATCTGAACCCCCCTAAACCTGCCCCCCACTCCCTCACCCATCTCCCTCACCAAACACCTGGCAGAACATCCAGGTCTTACACATTCTTCTGAATGAGGGGAGATCCGAGGCCAACTGGACCCCCACCAGAAGGGAGTTCCACAGCTGTGGTGCGGCCACTGAGAATGTCCTCCCCTGTGTGGCCCCCCGAAGAACTCGAGGGACCTCAAGGAGGGCATCCCTGGACAACCACAGGACCCTGCTCCAGGACCCAGGATAGGTAGGGCCTAGACTGTTTAGGGCTTTATAGGCAAGTGCCAACACCTTGAATTGGGCCTGGAAAACTATCGGCAGCCAGTGCAGAGAGCAGAGGATTGGTGTAATATGGTCGCATCGGCCCATCCCTGTCAGGAGGTGGGATGCTGCATTCTGCAGCAGCTGCAATTTCCAAGCCATCATCATGGGTAGTCCCACATAGAGTGCATTACAGTAGTCTATCACAGAGGTGATGAAAGCATGGATGACAGTAGCCAGGTTGGAGTCTGAGACATACGGCTGAAGATGTCACACCAGATGTAATTGGCGGAAAGCACTCCTTGCCACAACCTCCACATGAACATCCAGGTGGAGTTGTGAATCAAGGAGTACCCCCAGTCTCTGTACCTGGGAGACCAAAGGAGGGCAGATCCTGTCAATAATGGGGGTGGCCAACCCCACTGTCTTACCTCCCAGCATCACCTCCATCTTGTCAGCATTCAGCCTCAGTCAGTTATCCCTCGTCCAGTCCCCCCACAGCCGTCAGACATCAGGTAAACACTGAGGCTTCAGGGTCAGGGTCTGATTAAAAAGAGAGGTAAAGCTGAGTGTCATCAGTATGCTGCACACCAAACCTCCTGACCACTTCACCAAGCGGCTGCATATACACGTTGAACAGGAGAAGGGACAAAACCCTACGGGACTCCACATGAGAGGTCATGGTATGATGAAAAATGATCCCTGAGCACCATCCACTGGGTTCTTCCAGTCAGGAAAAAACATAACCATTCAAGAACGATCCCATCCACCCCTGCACAATCCCACAGATGTACCACCACCAACATCTCATGGTCAATAGTATCAAATGCTGCTGATAGATCTAATAGGGTTGACCAACCCCAGTCCACGGCGCAGGTCATCAACCAATGCCACAAAGGCAGTCTCGGTGCCATAACCATAATGAAAGCCAAACTGAGAGGATCAAGAAAAGAAATGCGCTGAATATGCCCCTGCAACTGATGGGCCACTACTCATTCAATAACCCTCCCTAAAAAGGGAAGGTTAGAGACAGGCCGGTAGCTGGCAAGGGAGTCAATATCAAGTGATGGGTTTTTGGGCAGAGGCCGCACCACCGCCTCCTTGAGACGTTCCGGCACTCTGCCCTCCTGAAGGGAGGCATTAACCACCCCAGCCAGCAATGACCCCATTGTCTCCCGCAAGCCTTAACCAGCCAGGATGGGCAGGGATATAATTCACAAGAGGTGACCCTAAATGTCCCCAAAACATCTGTCGCATTGGCGGCTGTCACCAACTGAAATTGATCTCACAAACTCAGACAAGGTGGGGCTGCCATAACCTCCAGTTTACTGTATTAAGTGTGGTGTCAAAATCGTGGTGAATATGAGAGATTTTGTCTGCAAAATAATTCAGAAACATGTCACAGCGTGCTATAGATGACTCCACTGCTAGGTGGAGGGAGGCCGGACTGACCAGCCCCCGCACCACCCAGAAAAGCTCCGCTGGACAGGATTTTTCAGATGCTATGAGGGTAGCAAAAAACCTCCCTTTTTGCTAATTGCATAGCCATGGCATAGGCCTGTAAACTTACTCTATGATGCAATCTGTCGGTTTCAGTACGCAAACTGTGACACCATCACCCTAACCACCACCCCTCTCGCTTCAGCACCCGCAGCTCCTCCAAAAACCATGGGTGATTGCGGTGCTGTCGACTGGGAAGTGGACATGTAGGAGCTGTCCGATCAATAACCTCCATCGGCAGAGTATTCCATAATGCAACGAGGTCATCAATGAGACAGTTGTCGAGGTCAGAAGATATCTACCTCAGAGCAGTCCGGAACCCCTCCGCTTCCATCAGTCGCCAAGGATGGACCATTCTAATTGGTCCTGCACCCTTTCGAGGGCAGACATGTGCCAAGAGAGAGGCCTGCAGGAGGTAATGATCCGTCCATGACAAGAGTACTGCTGATATCTCCCCCATTAACGCAACCCCCGCCACAAGGCCAGTGCAAAGCACAAGGTCCAAGGTATGTCCCCCCTGATGTGTCGAGCTGATAACCAACTGGGACTGGCCCATGGTTGCTATGGTGGCCATGAACTCAAGCTACGCTCCTCCAAAATAGGCATCAGCATAGATGTTTACGTCCCCCAAGACTAATGTCTTTGGGGACCACAACACCATCCCCCATACCAACTCTGCCAGTGCATGTAGGGAGGCCACTGCACAGGTAGTTGCATGGTATACTAGCAGCACTCCCAATCTGTCCCCTGCCAAATCAAACACAAGATGGAGGGCCTCAATCCTCAGTATAGATTAGGGATGGACGAACAGAACGGAGTTTGGAAATTCGGTTCGGTTCAGCTTGAAATTTGAGTTCGGAAGTTCGGTTTAAAATTCGAATTCGGTTCAGAAGTTCAGTTTGGTTGACCGAACAAACCGAGTTCGGTCAAATTCCGAACTTCCGAACCAAGTTCGGCCATTCAAAACCAGTTTTTTTGGTGTGTGTTGCCACTAGGGAAGGGTGAACAGAACGGAGTTAGGAAATTCAGTTCGGTTCGGTTTGAAATTCGAGTTCGGTTTGGAAGTTCAGTTTGGTCAACCGAACAGACCAAGTTCGGTCCAAACTCCGAACTTCCAAACTGTTCGCCCATCCCTAGTATAGATTGAACTGGAAACCGCCTAACAGACCATTCCTCTCTAGAAATCATGATGCTGATGCTACACAGAATACCTGGCCAGAAGAAGGTCAGCCAACAAAGGCCCTGACTCCGCGTCCAGCCAGTTTTCCATGATACATATGAGATCGGCAGCATGATCCAAGATCAACTCCTGGACAGTTGTTACCTTATTAACTACCAATCTCACATTCAACAGTAGAAGCACATGGTCAGGGGCCTTTTGTCCATGAACCACCTGCCCAACTGTATGGGGGGCAGTGAGCGGGCCAGGCAATAAACACCTATCATGCCTCACTAAACCCACATCCCTCCACGTTGGGACCATATGTCTCCTGGCCCACCATGACCCCAATGGCTGTGCCCACCCCGTCGGCAACCCCCCACCGGCCCTGCTCCCCCTTGACTGCCCTGCCCTGACAGCAAGGGAGATATGATCCACCCTCCCCTTCCCTAACCCAGTCCCTCTTCATCTTCCCCCCACCCCCTAACCCCAAACATAAACACTAACCCCACCCCCACTAAACAATCCATTCCACATTCCAATTCTTCCACCAATCACACAACATAAAACACAGATTTTACCCCCAAGCTCCCACCAAGGACCACACCCAAGGGCTCCAGCTGGAAGCTATCACAAGGCAATCCCTGGTCCCGAGCCTCTCTCCCTCTGCCACCAGGCAGTGGGTAGCTGGCTACTGAGACCCCGGGACTACCTGTTCTGCAAGCCTTCTGGGCCAAAGTCTCTCCCCGTCAGCTCCCCAAACCAGTAGACAGAGATCTGATATCGATAAAACAAAAAACCAAGATTTTGCCAAAAGTCCCACCAATGGTCAGTGATTCCATGATTCTGATATTGGGAGAATGGTGCATGCAATTTTTCATCATTTCCATCATTTTTGTCAATTTCTGGTATTTTCATCAATTTTTGTTGTTTTAATCAATTTCCAATATTTTCATCAATTTCCAGGGGTTTCCATCAGTTTAATCAGTTTATGGCACTTTCCGTCAATTTTACAACTCTTAACCAGTACTATATAAAACATAGTGTTAGTCCCCCTCCATTCATTTTGCCTTAGGGATAGGGCAGTGAGAGCCCCCTCTCACTGGGGTTTTCGATTTACCAAACAATTGCAGTTTACCTAACAATTTACTGAACTAACGAAATACCAAAAAATGCTGGACAACAGAGAAAAATTATGAAAAATCTGGTAAGTTAACTCATTGTGCAAATGAAGGGGAAAGACCTGTTTCCAACAGAAACAGCATTTCCTGTGATTGCTCATTTCAGGCCTACCCAAAGCCAATTTCACTTCAGTTCAGGATGTAGAAGAACCTCCTGGTTTTACACCTGGAGGTCTCTAACAATGAGTCAAAGTGAAGGCCATTCCAGGTACTCAACATCTTATAAAAATCAAGTCCATCTTGTTCCCAGCTTCAAGGCATTCTGGGAACAAAAGTAAAATAACACCCTGAAGCTACTGTTTTGCTTTGAGAGGGAGTACAGTTTGGAACCTGGACCATTTGAAAAACCACTCTGTTTTTCTTTGTGTAGGATACCATCTTTGCAATAATGAGTCAGCATCAAAATTACTGGAGATTCAGGCCACAATCCTAAAACTGCTTATGAGCTCACAAATTCCATTGACTTCTGTGACAGGGCCAATGTCTGATATTTCACCTATGGTCACATAAGGTTTCTACAAGAGTAAAGATTGTAAATATATAATGATGTATATACATAATATGGGGAAAGTTTGGAACTTCTTATTGGAAGTAAAAAAGATGTTGGAGTGCTAGCCCTTTAAACCTAGCTGTCATGCAGTAACCATTCCATGTCCAGCGATAAAAAAAAAGCCTGAGCTTTGAGCTGGAAAGTTAGTCTAGAGCTAGTTGCTGTAGGACACAGATGGCTCAGTTGTATAACTGGAATGAGTACCCACAAAAACGAGTATAACTGACAAATTTCTGGTACCCAAATCAACCCAACAACATCGGGTACTGATAAGTACCTGATTGCAACTCGATTTCAGGAACCTGATGTCCTGGAATGTCAACTTCCAGTATCAATTTTAAGACTTCCAAAACCTATTTTTGGTTTTCTGTCCCAGAAAGTCAATTTCCAGTTCCTTATTTCGACTTTCAGTCTTGGTGTTTTTAATTTCTTCCCAATATTTTAGTTTTCTGTCCCAATATACTGATTGGTAATCAGAAAATAAAAAATCAGTACTGGGCCTTACCAAATTTTGGAGTATCTGGATACCCAATCGTATTGAGGTAGCCCATCTAGTACCTGATGCAGTACTAAAAAATGCATGTATTACCCATGGGAACCAATTAAGTGCCCATTTTGGCTCTTCTCAGGAGTCCACTGGTTCGTGGATGGATCTCAGTGCAACACTGGAAGTTTGCTGCTTATATTGCTGCTAGAAAAGTAGAAGCCTTCTTAGCTCAGGTGAGGGAGCCATATAGATTGTGGATTCTGGTTCCTCTGGGAAATGTGTTGTATAGCAATTTCTGTTTATTAGGGGTGTGCAACAGGGCCCCATGTTGTTGTTTTTTGTTTTAGTTATCATTTTTAAAATTAAAATGTGGTGTTTTTGTTTTTATTAATAACAAAATGTCATTTTTGTTATCATTATTGGTACTGGTACCAAATTCAAATGAATATTTTGTTTTTTAGTATCATTATTGGTATTGGTATACACAGAATATATAGTTTTATTTAAATTTCCTAGTGCAAGCACCAGCGGATTCTGCAAATGCACCCTAACAGAGCAATAGCTAACACAGAACCAGAGTCAAGCAGCGAAGTCTTGCAGTATAAAGGGTTGCAGTGTCCTCTCCTGGAGCTCCCCTGATTGGTTATGGGAGGCAGAAGGCATTGAGCAATCACAGGGTGCCATTCAACTGCCAGGGGCCTGCTTGCACTGCTCATTGGCCATTGACTACATCCATCAGGTCCTTCCCCTTCCATCACAGGCCCAGTTCAAGAGTTCAATGCTGATTCTGGCTCTGAGATGTCTGCTCCTTCCTTCCCTCGCCACATTTCCCTTCAAAAAACACCTGACAGGCTGCTAGGCAATAACAAAATCAATAACGACTTTTGCTATTGTTATTAATTTTGGTGGGTTTTTTAGTCGTTTTTGTTATTCCAATAACGAAAAGGACAAATTTTGTTTTCATTATTGAAATAATGAAAATGACATGCACACCACAATCTGAATGTTGTAACCCAACAAAAGATCTATTGTTCTCCAATCATGTAGCCCAGAATACTTAATTGGAACTAGATCCAACTCCATGTGACAGTTTTATCTGCTCTGTCACAACCTTGTAAGTAGCTCCAAGGCTGCAGCCTCATTTTCAAAGACAGCAAAAGTTTGAGTGCTTGTCCAGCACTGACATAGAACTTCTTACTTCTAGAACTCTGTCTGGGGAATGTGAAAATTAAGCATTTATTTACCATATCCAGTGGATTCAGCGATCGGTCAAGCCCACTTTTAGTCAAACCAGGAAGTCAGAGGTAAAAAAATACTTAAAGGAATCAAATGCAAGACTGAAACCCACATTTGGATTTGAGTTACCTGCCTCCTAGTTTACATTTACTACAAAAAAAGAAAAGGGGGGGGTCAAAAAGGGTGTGTGTGTCAAATTACAGATTTTTAGTAACAGGGTCTGGAACCCAAGTTCACTTCATTTCCCCCATTTGTACAATATGGAAAGCATAATGGACCCTTGCATAGAGTCATGATTATTTGTGCACAAATCTGTGCTTGTAACAAAAAATGTAACCAGATAAAACTTTTGTGCCCAGTCAAATTGGAAGTTTTTTTGACTAATTAAAATATTTGATTAATAGAATGTCTGCCCTGGGCTATGGTGCTCCAAGGGGATGCCACCATCATCTAGATTGTACAGTCAGACATGATAATAATCTGTTACTAGCCGTTTAGTCTACCCAACACTTTTCAAGAATTTAATTTAACTGTTGTTGACCATTTCATTATTTAGCCTAGATAGACAGTAAGATGACCATTACACTTGAAATCCATTGCAAAGAATTCATTTATCTATAGTAATTATTACTGAGCTGGGTTTTTTTTAAAGCTTTTTGTGATGTGATCTAGCACTCTCATGAAGATCACTGTGTAGCTCAAAAGCTTGCAAACCCCTCACTAACAGAAGTTGGTCCAATAATAGATATAATCTGAACTACTTTGTCTCCATCTATTACTTTGGGACCAACACATCAACCACATTGGGTGCAGCCAGACTGGGAAGACTACCATGCTTTACCATGCTTACTCCTCTGTGGGCAAATGAGTCACATGATGCAATGGCTTGTGTGCCGAGTGTCAGGACTTGCCAGATGTTCCCTCTACCCTGGGAGTGATGAGCAGTTGGCTGCTTCATGATGCGTTCTTTTAAAAATTCTGAAGATGTGTCACAGAGCAGCCTTTCCCCAACTGGCAACTTGTGAGACAGGGCATGCTTGCTTTGCCACATGCAGGGCAATGCTGCTAGTGCCCATCACGCATGGCCACATCACGGCCAGGGACAGCCTCTCAGTCTAGCTGGGGGAGAGTGGTAGAGCAAGGCCAGGCATGCACTCGTGTGGGTGGCACCTCGGCCTGCCACAGCCATGGTGGTGGCTCTGACATTAGACTGGCCTGACCAGTCTCTCCTCAACCATTTAGCCAGCTCACTGTGCATGCTCTGCAGTGTGCCACAGGGCCACGCAGGGATTGGGCCCATAGAGCTCATGTGTCTGCACCCATTCTTTCTCACAACTTTTAAAAAGAGAACATTAAGCATGTAATCCTTCAAGTCAATGGCCCAGCTTCCAAGGACTTTTTGTTGTTGTTGTTGTTGTTGTTGTTGTTGTTGTTGTTGTTTGTTTTTAATTTTCTATTTGATTTGAAAAAATTCCGATGTTACATTAACATATAAAACTGTAATTTCAAAACCCAGTCTAATATCTGGGTATAACTTTCCCCAGTCCAACCCTTAACTGGGCCCCAACCATAAAAACTTGGTCATGTCACTTTTTCAATGAAGTCCTTTTGTAAATGTCACTCGACGGCACTTGAGCTCATATATATATGTCAAACAAATAAGCTCTTTCATCTGGCGTCAAAGGTTTGTCTTGGATGACTCGCAGACATGGGAGCCACCAGGACTGAAGCTCTTTGTTATCTTCTCTCAGGTTCGCCAGTAGTCTTTCCATTGAAAATATGTACCATATGCGGCTTAACCATTCCCATTCTGTAGGGCGCAACTCTGATTTCCAGTTTCTAGCAATAATGCTTATAGCTGCCAAAGTGAGTATACCACATGCTTCTTTTGTTTTTTTCCATTATTTATTGGTCCGGAAATAGCCCCAAAAGGGCCACCTCTGGTCGAAATGGTATTAGGAAACCAGTTACATTCTCCATATATCCCCAAATTAGCCTCCAAAACCTTTGAATTTTATCACAGGACCACCAGTAATGAAGATATGTTCCCTCTTCCCCACACCCATGCCAACAAAGACCGCTGTCCACCCTATCTAGGTGTTTAAATTGAATTGGTGTTAGATAGTACCTTAGAGTGAGTTTCACTTGAGATTCCCTTGCCTCCAATGAATCTGCACATGTGTTGAGGTGGGAGATAATTTTTGGTACCTGATGTTCGTTAAATTTCTTCTCTAAACCATGTTCCCACCTCTCAATATAATTCAAATCTTTTTTATACCATAGGCACTTCAGCGCTTTGTAGATTCTCCCCAGCCGACCCCTATTACCTGCTGTTTTGAATAGGATTTTTTCGATACTGTGTGGACTTCTGCTGAAATCCTTGATTTTCCTTGTGTGTGTGAAGGCACTCTTCAATTTAAGATATTGGTACGTATCTATTTGGTGTTGTAGCAGGGATTCCATAACTTCTCATTGTATGAAAGCACCTTCAACGAACAGCTGTTCTTCTCTAATGATCTGCTTCTGGTGGAGTGTTGTTCGAAGTGGTGTTGCTGTATTATTTTCTGTAAGAATTTTGAGGTCTATAGGTGAATATGGGGAAGCAGAATTTTTAAAATTTAAAATTGTCTACATTTAGACACACTGCTTCCTGATGGACCCATCTCTGTTGTGTAAAGTTATGGTACCAGGTTTTAAGGGTGCTAAGCACTGCTGCCTTATGGTATAATCTAAGATCCGGGAGGTTTAACCCCCACCCCACCCCACTTCTTTAGGTCTCATCAGAGCCTCTCTCCTTATCCTAGATTTTTTGTGGCTCCACACCAAGTCTGAAAGCAGTTTATCTACTTGAGCAAAGAAATGCTTCTGGCAGGTAAACTGGCAATGCCATAATTGGGTACAAAAGCTTTGCTAAAGCTATCATTTTAAATAAGTTGACTTTCTCCAGCCAGCTACCATCTAGATCCTTCCATGTTTCTGCTTTTGTTCTTATCCTTTATAACAAGTCTAGGAAGTCTTCTTTGTAGAGATTTTAAAGGTTTTTGGTTAGATATACTCCCAGATATTTAATTTTAACCTTTTGTTCAGTGAAAGAGACCCTAATTCTAATGGCTTGCATTTGTATTTAATTTGTACCATACATCAAGGCATGTGACTTTTCGTGGTTGATCTTGTATACAGATATTTATTTGACAGAAATTGTCAATTAAATCAATCAAGATTGGTACGAAGACCATCATATCATCAGCAAAGAGTGCTATTTTATACTGCTCTTTGCCCATGGTGACCCCTTTTAATTCTGTCCTCCTGCCTGATTGCGCAAGCCAGAAGCTCAAGGGTCAGATCAAAGAGCAATGGTGACAAGGGGCAGCCCTGCCTGGTCCCTCTCATCAGCGTAATCGGTGCCGAGAGACTATTGTTAATAAACACCCTAGATTGCGGGGCCTTATATATTGCCTTAATTCAAGGTGTTGGTTTTGGCCTATAAAGCCCTATACGGTCTGGGCCCCTCATATCTCAGGGACTGCCTCGCCCTCTGCATCTCAGAGAAACCCCTTCAGTCCACCGGGAGTGCCTTTTTGGAGGTCCCCCGTGTAAAACGGGGGGCCACCATGGAGAGGAAGTTTTTGGTGGCCATGTCGTGACTATGGAACTCCCTCCCAGAGGAAGTCTGCCTGGCCCCAAGTCTGCTGGCTTACCACTGAGCTTGCAAAACCTGGCTGCTCACCCAGGCCTTCGGAGCAGAGGGTGGGGTAGTTGGGGAGAGATATTTTAAATTCTGTTTAAATTCTTTTTATGTTTTTTAGTGAATTTTAATATTGTATATTTTTATTCTTTTTGTAAGCCGCCCAGAGATGCCATAGGCATGAGGGGGCAGCTAAGAAATGCAAATAAATAAATAATAAAATAAATTAATCCAATTTAGATTGTTGCCTCTGAATCCCATAGCTGCAATAATGCAGTACAAGTACAATGGCTCCACCCTGTCAAGGGCCTTGTCTGCATCCGCTGAGACAACCACCTCTGGGAGGCCTGTACAATTGAGGTGATGCATTATATTAACAACTTTATGGATGCTATCTGTGCCTAAGTGCCCGGGCATAAATCCCACTTGATCTGGATGCACAAATTCCGCTATAATTACTGCCAAACGATTTTCCAGGCATTTGGCGAATATCTTGTAGACATTCTTTAACAGGGAAAGGGGCCTGTAGTTGGTACATTGGTCTAATTCACGACCCTGTCTTGGGAATAATAATTAACTTTGCCTCATAGAACATTGGGGGCATACATTTTTCCCTTAGTATTTGGTTAAAGGCCTCCATCAATGGTAGGGCCACTCCTCCTATGAAACTTTGAAAAAATTCAATTGGCAATCCATCCAATCCCGCTGCTTTATTTTTGAGCATAGATTTGATAACTTCCATTACTTCTTCTATGTAGGGGCCTTTAAAAACCTGTTTTGGGCAACGTTGAGTTTCGGGAGTTTATATTTTGGCAAAAAATTATCAATATCATCTAGTTGTGGGTTTGTGGTGGTGTATAGTTTTGCGTGATACTTATGAAATTCTTCTTGAATTTTGTCCGTTTCTCTAATTCTATCTCCTTCTGAGTTTTTGATTTCTGTGATATGATGTTTTTGTACAGGATTTTTTGTGAGTCTGGTCAAGGCCCTGCCTGATTTATTATTTTGGTCATAATATTTGCACCAGATTATTTTTAATTTTCTAGTGGTTTTATTTATTTCCTCTGTATTGATACTTTCCCTCAGTTTTATTAGTATTTTGTGGACTTTCTGGGAGGGATTCTGTTTTAATTTGGCCTCCGTGATTCTCAATTGTTCATAAAGACCCTTCAGCACTTTCCTTTTATTTATTTTTTTAAGGAGTGCTGCCTTCAGCGCAATTATGTTTCCCCTGATGACTGTCTTGGCTGCTTCCCATAAGGTAATCGGTGAGTTAACTGAACCGCTGTTCAGTTCAAAATAATCTTTGACATTTTGTGTTAGTTGCTTTTGAAAAAAATTGTTTGGACACAACATTCTGTCCATTTGCCTCTGGGGGGCTTTGATGTCTCCAACTAAACACTGCTATTGTCCCATGATGGTCTGAAAAGGCTTGGGGTAATATGCAAGCTTTCCCACAGCATCCCGGTTCATTTTGTGGGATTATTATGTGATCAATCCTGGAAAATACTCTATGAGGGATTGAATAAAAGGTATATTATCTCTTTCGTGGGTTTAAAAGTCTCCAGATATCAATTAAGCCATTGTCAGCCAATAGGTCTGTTATCTTTTTTTGCCAATTTTTTAAGGGCTTGGAGTTCAAGTGATCTTTCCATGTGAGTAGAGTGTTCATGTTACCCTGTATTATTAATCTTTCCTTTGCATGGTCTAGAATTTTAGGAATAAATTTTTGAAAGAATTGAAGAGTGCGTTCATTGGGGGCATACAAGTTGACCAAAGAGATGTCTGATCCATTCAGTTTCCCATTAATCATTAAGAATCTTCCATCTCTATCCCTAATAGTCTACTAGATGCTAAACATTTTTGTCATCATTATACCTATCAGGACCCCTGCTTTTGGGGGTGGGGGGCACAAGCGGTGACCAGTTCTCCTATTTTTTTAATTATTAAAATGAAACAGGTCTTTTTCTACTAGTTGGGTTTCTTGCAAAAAGAAAATGTCACAGTTTGTCTCAAAATAGATCCTTTACTCTCTTGTACTTAATTGGCAAGTTTAAGCCCCTTATGTTTAGAGTGAATGTCTTTATTTTTTCAGCCATCTTGTCTCTGTTGGAGATCTGAGACCTGGTCTGTGGCTGGGAAGTCTATCGGAGCTTCTTATCTGTCTCTGCCTTCTATCAGGATGCTGCTACGTTTGTCTGTTGGGATTAAACACCCTCTACCCCTCCTGGCTTTTGAAGTGTGACCTATAATTTAAGTGAGCTATTACTGCTGTCTCAATGTTAGCGATTTTCTCTTGCCTTCTGGATTTGGAGTGACCAGTAACCCTAAACTGAACATAAACTACAAAACCCCGAACTCTCATAACTTATTTCATGATGATACATTTACTGATTGCCATATACCAATCCGGCTACCTTCCCTTATTTTGCGCCTACTCTCCCCACAGTTTTAGTATGGTTCTGAACTGTAGGGTTTCATCAAACCCTCCCTCCCTCCCCCCTTCCCCTTTGTGCCATCTTTACCCGCAGGCTATGTGCTAGGGCCTCAATCTGACTCCTAGTAATCATATTATAGAAATAAACACTGCTTATTAGAACGTCAGCACAACTAAAGAGTAAATATATAGTTCCTCTCTCCACACCTCTACATCCTTCCTACCTTCCAATACCATTTCTATGGTTTATCTTATATAAGATAAAATTAAAGAAATTAAATAACTGTGGTACTGTCCTTGTTGTCGCTTTCCAGAGGGTCTTTTATCTGTTGTCATCTGGATGATTTGGGCTCTCACTTTTTAGGAAGATCTCCAAGTCCGCGGGCTTCTGGAAAAACATTTGTTTACCCCTCCACATTATTGACATCCTGGCTGGAAACTGTAGTTGTGACTGCAATCTCCTGTCATGGAGCACTGGGAAGAACTTTCCCCATCTTCTTCTCCTTGTCACCATGGCTGCTGAATAATCTGAGAATATTCTCACCGTGTTGTTCTGGTATTCCAGCTTTTGCTTGCTTCTCACCAGCCTCAGTATTTTTTCTTTGTCCTGGAAGTCATGGAATTTGACTATTATGAAAAGGGGGGTTTCTCCCTCCTTAGGTCTCAGTCTAGCTGTTCTATGAGCCCGTTTGATTTTTGTTGTGCATAGGTCTGGTGCTTCAGGGGAAGAGAGCCTCCAGTACCTCACCAATTAATTTTCTGGGGTCTTTTTTTCCCAGTCCTTCCCTCAGACCCGTGGATCTTAAATTGGATCTATGGGATCTATTTTGTAGGTCCTCAGTTTTTTCTAGGAGGTACTCAATAGTCTCTTTCATTCTTTTTATTTGAACTTTTTTTTCCAACGAGTGGTCTTCCATGCTGGTTATTCTATTTTCAGCTGTGTCCATTCTTTTGGAGAGACCCACTACCCTTTTGTTGTTTAGATCTGTTACCTTTTGCAGCTTGTTCACCTCCTCTGCTAGTTTCTCCCATGCTTGCGCTGCTGCTGCTAGATCTTTCCTGATCGCCACCATCAGGGCCATGATTTTGCTTCCTGGGCTCATCTCATCCCCTCTATCCGTCTGACTAGTGGTGTCTGCCATTTTGGGGAGTGCCGCTGCCACTACTGCCCACAAGCCTGCTTTTGTTTTGGGCTGGCAGTATCACTCGATTGCGATCTGCTTTGCTTCTTTCTCTTCTGGTTTGACCCTCTAGTCATTTAATTCTTATGTACGCTACACTGTGCCGCTGTTACTTTGATGTTCTGTGGTTTTTCTGGGATGCGGGGATGGAGCTCGGCTTCCCCACAGCTTCTAAGTTTCGTGCATGCTCAGAACCCCCCTTTCAAGGACTTTAATAAATGGAGGTTTTCACCCCAAACTTAAAGGCATACCTCACAACATTCAGGCCAAAATTATGCCAGAAGGGCTGAACCCATGTCCCACACGAGTATACATGCACGCAACCTATGCACACATCCATTGAAATCACATTGTGCCACATGGAACCTGCATGTAGGGGGTTTGGGATTGTGGTCAACGAGTCTTAGGGAAATTAGGTGCTGGATCATATTACCAACAGTCTGCTTTAAATGCAGCCAAGGAGTCCAGTATCTGTATCTCTCCATACACATAAGACACAATCCAATAACCTGCGTGCACCACCCACTACGTGTTGTGCATGACCAGAACACACATGCTGCAGGCGTGCATTTGTGATATGTGTGCAGAGAAGACATGTGAGACAAAGGCGCAACTTGGGCTGCCCTCCCCCCAAAGTCCACACATCCCATGGCCCAGGGGATGGACCAGGATCCGTGCCTGTTCCATTCCCCCGTGTCTCAAGGTGTGTGGGCTCAGAGGGTCAGGTCAACCCAGGTTGTTCTATTGCCCATCACAGTTGTACTGTGTGCATGACATGTGTGCATGTCTGCAGCACAGTCACTTTGACTGTGCACTGCACATAGGAAGCGGTGGATGCAGGTTATTGGATTATGCCCATAGTGTACAGTCACATGAGATGCCTAACACAACTTGTGCAGACTTAATCCACATCGGTCACTCTTGCCACATGATGCAGTGTAGCTTGTGCCTGGCAACTGCCAGGTGTTCACTCCTCAGCCTGACATGGTTGGGTGGGCAGCTGGCTTCTACACCCTGTGTCCCCGGAAAAAGGCCAGGTATGCAGCACATCACAGCCTACCCAAAGTTGTGTAAGGCTTCCCAACATGCAATAGTGTGCCACTGCTCGTGATACTGGTCCCCATGTGGCATACCTCATGGTGAAGTCCACTATGGGGCTTTGAGTGATGGACTCTTTCTTCATTCCCATGTGGCTGTGTCATGCCCTGGGGTGGGATAGTGGGCAGGTTGGGGGAGAATGGGTGGTGTAGGATGGGGGTGGGCAGCCCACCCTGTGTCATGTCAGGCGTCTGACAGCAAGTCTGCCTGGTTTACTCATGGGGTACAAACTGTCTTACTTCTCTCCATGCTGGCCCTGCAGTGTGGTGGCTGTACTTGCCTGCCATGGGCCATGTTGGTATTGGGCCAGCTAAATCTTGTGCAGTTGAACCCCTTAAGTAAGACCATAGGAGAAGTTATTCCACATTGGGCCACCCTACCCATTATTCTGTGATGCAGCTGACTGCCAATCTGGCAGACACCAGATTGTTGCCCATCTTCTGGAGAAGACCAGTGACACATTGTAGAATACTGTAAACACACACAGGCCAATGTGAAGCACCAGGCTACTTCTCATCGAGCTGGTCCTGTACAGTCCCACCATATAGTGAGGTCCGTGGGTAAGGGCGCGCACCAGGGACCCATTTTGTTTTTTGTTTTGTTATTTATTTATTTAATTATTAAAGCACTTTTTTTCTCATTTCATTATATATAATTTGTTGTTATTAATTTTCATTATTTGTTTCTCATTGATTTATATGGGAAATTCATTTCCTGCTGTAGCTTCTTTATTTTTATCAAATATTCTTGAAATTTTGACTGATTATACCCCTTACCCAAGGGGCCTTCCCTGCCAAAGTTAATAAAGGTTGGATAAAGGGTCATAATTCTGAAAGCAATTGAATTTTTTGGTTTAAGCACACATTTGCAACTATAATGTCTTTGTTTTCCATGAAATTTGGGTGAAATTTGTACTTAATGTAACCTTCCTGAACGGAATAATCTCTGCCAACTTTCAGGAAGATTGGGTAAATGGTCCTGATTTTATAAACAATTTAAGCATTTTGTGGTTTGTGTACACATTTCCAGCTGTAGCATTTTTGTGTTCCATTCAATTTGGATGACCTTTGAATATGCTATTATTTTCACCCAAGGTATCATCCCTGCCAAAGTTCAGAAAGATTGGATAAAGGGTCCCAATATATTAAACAATATAATTTCATGATTTCAACTGAAGTTGCGTAATTATTAGTTGTTACATTTTTGGGACAAAGATGAAAATCCCAGGACATAACTGGGACGTCATGGAGCAAGGCAGGGGGAGGGGAAGTAGGCTAGCAATCCTGAGACATGACTGACACATGCAAGCTGGCCAATTTGCATCCCAAACACATGCAGCAGTACAGAGGACATAACAGAATCCCATAGTTGCTCTTTCCTATGCAGATGCATCCAACTTCCCAGTAACAAGCAGGGGGTTTGGGTGGTAGCATCACAGGATGAGGATACATGGTTGACATTTCTTCTGGCCAAATGGGATCACACACCCAGGCAGGCAGGCAGGCATGGGCATTGGTAACCCAAGATATGACAGGGTATCTCAACTTGCAGACAGCACCCTAGTGGGGCAGAACTTGTATGAGAGAGAGGAGCAGAAGCAGCAGGCAGGGTAGGCAGGTAGAGGTGGGCACTGGCAGTTGGGATATAAGATAGTACCCCAGTGGGGCAGGACTTGTATGAGAGAGAGAGACATGCACTGGTAGGAGCAGCAGCAGCAGCAGCAGGAGGCATATGGCAGTGGAGGAGCAGGGCATTTAGGCAGGCATGAAGAAGATGCCACCTGACAAGTTGGAGACTAACCCAGAAAAAGAGGAAAAAGCCTGGCTGTGACAATATAAATCTTCATAGTGCCCTGCTCATAGTTCCTGTGATTGGTTCTGGGAGGCTGGGAGCCTTGAGCAATAACAAGGTGTCATGTGAGTTTCTGAGACATGCTTGTGGTGCTCATTGACCAGTGCAGACATCAATAATAGGGGTGGGAAGTTTGGATCTCCCGATATCCGATACTTCCGGTATTTGGCCGTATCGGGGATATCGGATAGATCCGAGAATTCCCCATACTGGTGCTGGTTCTGGCACCGGATTTTTTTTACATTGCGGCCATTGAAATCAATGGCCACAATGTAAAAAAAAAAACCAAAACCCACAAAGATCACTCAGATCCAGAGTAACTTTGACACTGTATTGGAAGCAGTAAGCGAGGGGCATGAGGTTATGGAGGCACCGTCTGATCGATCTTTCTGGGATGAGTTTCAGGAAGTGACGCCAGCTGATG
>QEPC01013458.1:17387-37681 GCA_003113815.1 Sphenodon punctatus | reverse complement strand
GCTGTCTCGTTACTCTCCCAATGTTTGGAGACCGTGGTGGATTGGATGTGGCATAGCAGACTGAAGCTCAATCCTGATAAGAAAGACGGAGGTGATGGTGGTGGGAAGGGCGGGGGAGTTGCTGGCCCCCCTGATAGGGGGGGTTCGCCCACCTGTTGCTCTTCAGGTTCGGAGTCTGTGGTTGGTTTTGGATTCGGGCGTCCATCTGGGTTGGTAGGTGGAGGTGGTGGCTAAAGCCGCCTTTAGCCAGCTGTATCTGGTACGAGGGCTTCGACCTTACCTCTCCGGGCACGGTCTGGCCACTCTCGTCCATGCCTTCACCACCTCAAGGCTGGACTATTGCAACGCGCTCTACATGGGGCTTCCCTTGTTTCTGGTTCAGAGGCTGCAGCTAGTGCAGAATGCGGAAGCCCATCTCCTGATGGGGACGAGGTGGCATGAGCACATAACACCGGTGCTCCCCACTCTGCACTGGCTGCCTATAACGTACCGACCCAGATTCAAGGTGTTAGTATTGATTTACAAAGCCCTGCAAGGTCTGGGCCTCTCATATCTTGGGGACCGCCTCACTGTTCATGCCTCAGAGCGATCCCTTCGGTCCACCAGGGGTGCCTTTCTGGAGGTCCCCCGTGCAAGACGGGGGGCCACAATGGAGAGGGCATTCTCTGTGGCCGGGTTGCGGTTGTGGAACTCCCTCCTGGAGGAGGCTTGCCTGGCCCCGGGCCTGTTGGCCTTTCGACGTATCTGTAAAACTTGGCTGTTCACCCAGGCCTTTGGAGCAGAGGGTGGGGGGGTTAATTTTTGTGGGGGGTGTTTTAAATTTGTTTTAATTATGATACTGTAGATTTTTTATGTTTAAAAATTGTTTTATATAAATAAATAAATAAATAAATAAATATTTCCCTCCCCCTTCCAGGCTGTGCAGGTGGAAGGGGGGACACCCCCCACCCACCCTGCCAGCCCAGCCTGGATTTTTAAAAAAAAAAACTGGTGCCGGATGACTGGATATGTGGGCTCCAGGCCACTGCCACACTGTCGGCTGCCTGGCGGCAACCAGGGCTGTTCCTGAAGGGGGAAGCTCTCTTCCGGGAGCCCTCCTGGCGATATCATTTGTATCTGCACTTACATGTGTGTTTCTCTGGATGGCCTAGTGAAGCACTGAAGCCACATGCCAATGCTAAAGCCAGACCCACACCGCGCTGCTGCCACCGCTGCCACCCACAGCACAGGTAAAAGGTGATTGGGGGACTGGTTAAAGAGTGCCACAGTGCCTGATATCATCGGGAGGGCTCCTGGAGGGGAGCTGCCTCCTTCAGTAATAGCCCTGGCTGCCGCCAGGCAGCCAGCGGTGCAGTGGCGGCCCAGAGCCCGCAGGTCCAGCGGTCCGGCGCCGGTTTAAAAAAAATAATCTAGGCTGTACTTGGGCATGTTGGTACAGGGGCACGAGACCTGTCCTCTGTACAGGTGGTGGGTTGTCCAGGGCGGCGCCTCCGGTCTTGTATACATTGTGCAGGATGTATGCTGCCAGGACAAGGATGGGGTGTGGTCTAGGTCAAACTGGCTCCTGTTCATCAAGAGGTGCCAGCGCATCTTCAGGAGCCCGTAGGTCCTCTCCACCACACTGCATGCTGACGACAGGTGCTCGTAGAACAGGCGGTGGTCAGGGTTGCACTCCACTGGGTAGGCCCTGATAAGTCAAGGGCTGAGCAGGTAGGCGGGTCCCCTATCACAACAGGAGTCATGGGAACACCCTCTATCATGTAGTGCAGGTTGGGGGAGATCACCCCGTCGAACATGCAAGTATAGACCGGGGACACAGGCAGTACATCAATAAAGAGGCCCCTGTGATCCACAGTGGTCTGAAGATTAATGGAGAAAGCCTGCTTCCTGTTCATGTGGCTGATCTTTGCGTGTGGGGGCCGTTTGATGGGGATGTGGGTGCTGTCGATCGCCCCAATGCAATGCGGGAACCTCAGCTCCTCAAAGCTGCGTATCACCTCCTCGGGATCACGAAGCTGAATGACCTGTTCGAGGAGGAGCTTCACGATCAGGTTGCACACATCATGGAGGGCCCTGTTCACGGTGGCCATCCCCACCCCGAGCTCCTCTCCCACGCTCCTGCATGAATCAGGGGTGGCCAGCCTTCACACCGCCATGGCCACTCGCATCCCTGGCAGCAGCGGGTAGTGCATGTTGGTCTCCCACCTCCATAGATGGGGGTTCAGGAGCTCCCCTAACCAGGTCAGGAGGGAGTGGCTCATCCGGAAGTGATCTGACCATTCCTCATCTGTCCAGGTGGCCAGCATGTTCTCCTACCCGTCACTGGTGCGGGAACGTGTCCAGTGCCGTCGCAGGGTCGGAAGGGTCACGTGGTGCCCGTACACATTTAGGGACCACCGGGCCAGGATGAGCCGTGCGTGCTGAGACACTGTGGTGCCCAACAAGGCATGGCAACAAGCAGCAGTCTGCCACGCCCATCGCACTGTCACCACCCTACTCGGGTTCACTGCCCTCTGATGCCGTTCCCCCTGCAGGAAGTAGTTGCTCCCTGGCAGGAGGAGCTGGGCCATCTGCTGGAGCACCATGCGCAGCAGCATGAATGAAGCACCCAGAATTCTCAACAGCACATCCGTGGGCTGAGGGGGCTCATTCTCTGGCCACATGGTTTTCGGATCCCCACTCCTGGGAACCCCCCAATGGCAAGGGGGTGGGAACACCTCAGTGTGGACCCTGCTCCTTTGGGTGCATGCTACCAACCTACCTCAGCCTGCACCGCTGCGACTGGTCCCTGCTGTACCTGGTGGCAGCTGTCTATGCCCCGGCCTCTCAGCACACCACTGAGTGGCCTGTGCCCCCGGCCCCCACACCCCCAGTTTCTCTAATCCATTTCTGTGTCCTCCCTGCTCTGTGTTCCCATGTTCAGTGCGCTGCTCGACACCATGCATCTGATTCTACACACCATGCCAGGCCACCTGCTTCAGGTTGCTTATATACCGTGTAGCCCCATGTTAGCTGGTCATCGATTGGTACTGGACCAGGGGTGTAGTGAGCGCTGTCACTGGATCCCCAGCCCAGTGGATCATCCCCAGCATGCGCTGGCTGCCTGCCTGCCCTCTGGGGGGGATGGGACCGCGGGAGACCCGGATTGTCCGTGGGCACCAGCCCCCGCCCCGGTGCCCGCAGACCGGCCCCGTGCACCTCAGGGTACCGCTGCATCTGCACCTCCTCAACATCCATTCCCGCCAAGGGCTGCCTCAGCATGCTGCAGCTGTGAGGATACGGTGCCTAGCTTGAATGATTGGCCTGGTGCTCTGCGCAGCCGTGGCCTCACTCATCTGTCATCACCTATGCTGGATCCCATCAGTCTGGTGTGTGGGGTGTGGAGTGCTGGGCCCAGCAGGCCGGCCTATCTCAGGCATGCAAGGTCGCTCGTGGGCGCAGGAAGCAGCTCTCCCCGTGCTCATCCCAGTCACTGCAGCCCTCCATCTCATACCTGTTGCTTCTCTGGTGCGAGCCTCACTGCTGTCATAGCTGGTCATTGTGAGGGGCCCTCGGGCGGGGATGGGGAGGGTGGTCATCCTGTGTGGACATGCTGTTGGGGATGCTATGGCAGAGCCCCTATGTGCAGCTGTTGATGGGCGACCCCCTGTCAGTGGTGGATGGCTTTCGGTTCCTGTCACGGTACATGTGGACGATGGGACATCAGGTTGGGCCCCCAGCTTGCCGGGAGCATTCCCTGGAGCTTTGCTTCACCCTCCTGCAGCAACCACTGTGGGGGAACCCACCAACTGTTGTCATGCTGTGGACCACTGAGAACATCACAGCCACTCCCCTGCTGATGGCGCGACCTGGGCACGGCCTCCCCTTGAAGTCTGGGGGTCCCCCACTTTCTGCCCAGTACACAGGAACCCTCTTGCATGCCCGTGGCATCCTGTGCATGCCCTCGGATGTGAGGGTCCTCCTGTGGGACTTGGCTTGCTGGCCCCCAATGTTGGTGGACCCCTCCTAACTGGGACCCCTATGCTGTGGAGCTCACCAACCTTTGATCAGGCCATGGCCATGGGTCTGCCTGCACCCCATGCACAGCTTCTCTTTGGTTGGGGGAACCCCATTCCCCCATCGCTAATAAAATATGGTTCTTTGATGATCAGTCCTGCCTTGCTTCTCCGTTGGTGCTCCCACCTGGGTGCCCTCTACCCTTGGCGGAATCTCTGCCCCCGTATGTGTGTTTGTGTGCTGGGGGTGTGCTTGGTGTGTACTTGTGGGCACCGGACTGTGGGGTGGTATCCGGTTGTGTGGTGTGTTCCCCTGGGCAGTTATGCCTGCCCGTGCGCTCGTAGTGGCATTGGTGGTGGGTACCAGGAGGGCACCCCCGGGGCTCCCCTGTCTGTTGGTGCAGCCCCGGCCCTGCCCCACCCCTCCCCTCTGCTGTCACCCCCTGTTGGTACTGTCTATATGCGCTTGTGGCGATGAATGTGTGGCAGCAACAGGTGCACTGGGTGGCTGAGCATGAGTAGGGGTTGTGCTGGCCCTGATCTATGCCCCTCCTATCCCCCTTCGTGCAGGGGTCCGGGGTGCTGT
The DNA here is from genome assembly GCA_003113815.1 of Sphenodon punctatus. NCBI lineage: Eukaryota > Metazoa > Chordata > Lepidosauria > Sphenodontia > Sphenodontidae > Sphenodon > Sphenodon punctatus. Next base: position 33,100 of record QEPC01013458.1, on the reverse strand, counting down.
TCCGGGTGCTAGCTGTCCATGTGTGGAGTGTGTCCCTTGTGCTGTTGCTTCCCCCGACCCTCCTATGGTCCGTTGGTGCAGCCGTTCCCCATTGCCCTATCCCTTCTCTTCTGCAGCTACTGTGGTCGTGCTGCTGCCAATCTTGCGCCTTGACAGAATGGTCCAGCAGCTGGAGCAGGCGGCATGGGGCATGCGGGTGCCTGGGTGGCTGTTCGATGCTAGGGATGTGCGGAAAAAATGGGGTTCGGCTGTCCGAATGTTCAGTCGTTTGGTTCAAAACCCAAGTTCGGGTTCAGTTGTTCGGTTTGGTGGAGTTCGATTAGGCTGAACATTCGAAAATAGCGCTGTCGATACCGATACCGAATTTGAATATTTTTTCAGTATTGGTATCATTTGATCCTGAAACAAACCCTGGTCTCCTCTCCACCCCTGGTGCCAGGAACTCTGCTCCTCAGCTGCCTTCCCCTTCCAGTCATGTTTTTCCCACCCAAAGTCATGTTTTTCCCACCCCTGAACTCATTAGAACTCATCCAAACATGACCAAACTGTTTGGCCGTTTTCAAGTTTGGTTCGGACATTCAGTCGGATATCCGAACAGACCGAGTTTGGTCCAAACTCTGAACATCCAAACCGCATTCGCACATCCCTGTTTGATGCAATATGTGAGTGTACTGAATGTTGCTAGGCCTTGTTCCTGTGCAGCTCAGTGGAGGGTGCTGTTCCTTGGGGCCCAGGGCCAGCTCTGATAGCTATCTCCTATCCCTCTGTCCCATGCAGTGCAAGCCATGATCGTGGAGCTAACCCGGGATCAAGGGGAGGTGTTGGACCTCTTCCTGCATGTCCTGGACCGGCAGAACCAGCTTGACCATGTGCAGGCTGAGTGCTGGTGTTGGGCGTGGGGTCTCTGGCCCTATTGACTGGGGATTTCCCTGGCCCTGCTGCTGCTGGCACTCGCCCCCCCCTTCTGTTGTCCCACCCCACTGCACCACCATGTTGTCCCCTGTTGCTGTTTCCTATTTTATTAAAGACTGTTGTGTTCCTTCCCTGAGTGTGTGTAGTGCTTTGGTTTGACCTCTCCCCTTGTCCGGGAGCCTCTGGGGGGAGTGTTACACAGTTGCCTGGGTGGTGTGGGTGCTTTTCCCCCTCTTGCCCCCCTTGGGCGGTGTTCCCGTCCCTCTGTGCTTCTGTTGCCTGCTGTGTGTGGGGTGCTCAGTTGGGGGGGGGACTCTGGGGCACTGGACTGTCTTGTTTCTGTGCCAGGGATGGGAGGGGACAGCTCCTTTGTAGCATCTGTCATCCCTGCTCCCTCCTGCCCCACCCAGGCAGATCCTGGTGGATTGGGGGTGAGGCCACGTTTCATGGCCTTGTTTGCACTCAGTCGGCCATGTTGTGCCATCGCTGTGCCGGGTGGGGTTTCCCCAGCATTCCCAGCTGTCCGTGTACTTCCCCAGGTGTTTTCTGGGTGCTTCCCGGGGTGGTTGTTTGGCCTCTGGGTGTTTGCCGCCCCCTCCCCTTTCCATCCCACAACCCCCCGTGGTGCTGTCTGTGCAACAGTCTCCCTGCTCGGTGCTGCTGGGTGTTTTCTGGGTGTGCTCACCCACCCATCCACACCCATCTCCACCCATTGGCACTGCTGCAGTGTCTGTGTAAAAATGGCCCCAGTCTCCATCCCAACCTCCTACCTCCTAAGCCACCCTTATCCCCCCCCCCCAATGAATGTTTTTACACAAAAATATGGGAATGGCTATTCACTGCCCAATAGACTCAGATCTCCAGCTCTGGAAAATATGAAGCTGCAGACCTGAATTTGAGTGCATGACTAGCCAGTCTTATATGTCAACCCCCCCAGCTTTGGGGTGTGGGCAGAAGAGACCAGGGACAGATTTGGTTCAAATGGCACCATGCGGGACTATGTCCTAAGGAAATGTTAACTATTGTTAATAGTTGGGGGTCTATGTGTTGTGCAATGGGCAATGGGCAATGGAACTGAATAGAATGGAATTTGCTCAAATGAAGTTAATATGAATTGGCAACTCCTCTAAGATAAAAGGCTGATGCTTAATTAAGCCCAATCTATGTCTCTTGGTCATTGTGCATGGCACAATGGCAAGCCTGGATCCAGGTCACTTCAAGACACAGAAGATCCTCTGAATTGCAGTAGTCCAGCATTGCAGTAGTCCAGCCTCGAGGTGACGAAGGCATGGATGAGGGAGGCCAGGTTCGGCCTGGAGATGTACGGATGCAGCCTCCGCACCAGATATAACTGGTGGAAGGCGGCCTTTACCACCACCTCCACCTGTCGATCCAGGAGGAGATCTAAGTTCTATATCACCCCCAGATTCCGAACCTGCTGAGCTATAGGAGGGCAACCCCCCCCCCAATTAGGGGGGGCAACACCTCCCTCGTTCTCCCCACCACCATCACCTCCATCTTATCGGGGTTGAGTTTCAGTCTTCTCTGCCACATCCCCTCTGCCACGGCCTCCACACACTGGGATAGCAACAAGACAGCAGGGTCTGGGTCAGCTGAAAAAGAGAGGTACAGCTGAGAATCATCAGCATATTGGTGACACCGCACCCCGAACCCTCTCACTCCCTGTTGGATACCTGCAAAAGAGACAAGGAAATACTCTTTATTCAGAGAATTTTAATTTCTTCCCTTTTATAAGATGGTTTGCAAGCGTTGTGTGTGTATTGGGGGAGTGGGGTGTTATGAAATAGACAGAGAATAATGATAGGGAAATGTAAGAGTATATATCCAATACAAGGCTATACCCCTGAATACCTCATGATCCTTACCTCAAGGATATACCTCAGAGCATCTGTCTATACCCTTTGAGAACTCTTGAAGAATGGGTGAAATGCTGGAAGATTGGAGATGGGCAAATGTTGTCCCTATCTTCAAAAAGGAGGGGAAGGAGGATCCAGGAAACTATAGACCAGTCAGCCTGACATTGATACCTGGAAAGATACTAGAACAGATTATAAAGCAGTCAATCTGTAAGCATCTAGAAAACAATACAGTGATTACTAGAAGCCAGAATAGTTTTTTTCAAAAATAAGGCCACTTGCAGACAAGCTGAGGGGGGCAGGGGAACATCTGAGAGTGGAGATCCCAGAAGGAACAGTCCTGGGATGCGCTGCTCGTGTGTGGGGGCATTAGCCCATTTCTAGAGTGATTTCCATCATGCAATTCAGGGCTTGATTTTTGAGCCCTACATTGCGTGATGGAAATCACACTAGAAATGGGCTAAACCCTGCACATGAGAGGAGCGTCCTGGGATCGCTCCTTCCAGGATCTTCATTCCTGGAAGTTCCCCCACCCACCATGCTTGTCTGTAAGCGACCTAAGTCAAGCCAGACAAATCTTATCTCATTTTTGATTGAGTTACTAGTTTAGTGGATAGTGGGGACCCTGTGGATGTAATAAATCTTTTTTTTGGTGAGGCATCTGTCAAAATCCCCCATGATATCCTTGTTAACAAGCTGGCAAAATGTTGGCTAGATAATACCATTAGGTGGATTTACAACTGTTTAAAGAACCATACTCAGAGGGTTCCTCATCAATCTGAAGGGAAGTGTCAAGTGAGGTGCTTCAGGGCTCTATTCTGGGCCTGGTACTATTCAACATCTTTATTAATGACTTGGATGAGGGAGTAGAAGGAATGCTTACTAAATCTGCAGATGACACAAAACTGAGAAGGCTAGCTAACGCCTTAGAAGACAGAAATAAAATTCAAAATGATCTTGGTAAGATGGAAAACTGGGCTGAGACTAACAAAATGAAGTTCAACAGAGATAAATGTAAAGTTCTGCATTTAGGCAAGAAAAATTAAACCTACAAATACAGGATGGGCCAAATTAAACCTACAAATACCTGGCTTGGCAGCAATACGTGTGAAAAGGATCTGGGGACTGTAGATTACAAATTGAACATGAGTCAGCAGTGTGATGCAGCAGTGAAAAAGGCTAATGCAATTTTAGGCTGCATTAACAGAAGCATCATTTCCATGTCATGAGAAGTAATTGTTCCACTCTATTCTGCACTAGTCAGACCTCATCTGGAGTACTGGGTGATTTCAGACGTTACGTGAACACGGTGAACCACGGTGAATACCCACCTGTGGTCACCGTGTCCCGTACGTCTGTTCACGGCGCGCCAGATGTTGGCCACGGTCAATCCCCACATGGGGTTCGTTTGAACCACGCTTCCCGGGCTAGCCGGGGGAAGGTCCCGGGAAGCGTGGTCAAACGGACCCCGGGCCGTGGCCAAGGAAAAGTAACGTCTGGCCGCGTGCCACGGCCCGGGATCCCCGGCGGGATCCCGGGCCGTGGCACGATCGGCCGGACGCGGCGGCCGCATTGGCCCCGCCACCTGCCCGTCTCCTCGGAGGGCGGGCGGCGGGGTGCGTGGAGGGGGCGGGGCCGTGCGGCCGCACGTTGCGCCGTGCAGCCCGGGCCCCTCCCACTTTCCCCGCCGGGATCCCCCCGGCACGTCTGTTGTGCTGTTACGGGGTGACCCCGGCGGGGAACGAAGCCGTTGGTGCCGGTACGGGGCCAACGGCCAACGTATCATCTGAAAATACCCACTGTGTCCACTTCTGGGAACTGCACTTTAAAAATGACATCAACACATTGGAATGAGTTCAGAGGGCAACAAAGATGGTCAGGGTCTGGAAACCAAGTCCTATGCGGAAAGGTTGAAGGAGCTGGGTATGTTTAGCCTTTAGAAGAGAAGACTAAGGAGAGACATGGGGTAATTTCAGACAAAATGAGACCATGGTCAACCACAGTGAATCCCCTGTGGTGACCGTGAGTCCCGTAATGTCTGTTTGCTGCCTGCCAGATGTTCACCACAGTGAACCACTGTCAGGGATCAAAATGACCATGGTTCTGGACCTCCGGGTGGCCAGAGGTCCAGAATTGTGGCTAGATTGACCACGGTCCAGGATGGGCCAAATGTTACGTCTGTTAAGTTTGGCCCTTCCCAGATCATGGTCCTGACCATGGATGGGATTGTGCACAACAGCCAGATTGGCCACTGCACCTGCCCATCTCCTGGAGGGCGGCCGAATGGGTGAACACAGGGGGGCAGGGCTGTGCGGCAGCACATCACACCGCGCAACCCCACCCCCTCCCCAATCCCCGGTAGGAATCAGGCTGGCATGTCTAAAGGACGGCTGAACTGATTCCTGACCAGTGCGTGATTCAGCGTGGCGGGCCACTGGGCCCGGCACATCTGAAATTACCCATGATAGCAGTCTTCCACTACCTGAAGGGTGGTCACAGAGAGGATGGAAATGACTGGTTCTCTTTTGCCCCTGAAGGCAAGACTAGAAATAATAAGCTCAAAATACAAGAAAGCAGATTTTGGTTAAACATTAAGAAGAACTTCCTAACGGTAAGAGTTTTTCGACAGTGGAACAAATTGCCTAGAGAGGGGCTCGGCTCTCCTTCACTGGACATTTTCAAAAAGAGGCTGGACAGCCATCTGTTGGAGATGTTGTAGCTGTGGATTTCCTACACAGAGCAAGGTGTTGGACTTGTTGACCTCTGAGGTCCCTTCCAACTCTATGATTCTGTGATTCTAAGGATGCACAGTTCAGAGAGGAATAAGAAAGCTACTAACACTGAATTTAGCATTAGTGGTGAAATAAGTAGGTGTGTATTCATGCATAACACTCACATTTTCACATAGCCCTCCAAATATCTGAATAATATGTGCAACCAAAACAGATATTTGATACCTGTTCTTTTGGTCATTCTCGTAATTTTGGTTCAGTTCTTTTGGTCATTTGGTTATTTTGGTTATTTTGGTTGGGTTATTCTGCATGCACAACAGTGCCAAAATGAAGCAACCCAAATTCTGAAATAACTGAAGCAAAATAACCAGCTGGTCAGCTGTTTGCAGTATATTTTAAAAATATTTTTTCTACTTGTCTTTAAAACATTTATTTTTGGACAGCAAATAATAGCAAAGATGCTGTTGATGGGGCCACAGATAACAGGAAGTATTTGTAAGGCAAAAGAGGATGAAGTAGCAAGATGTAATGTATGCGGATGCCAAAAAAAATAGCATAATGGCTCTTCAAATGGTATAGAATCTTAGGTCTGGAAATGACATGAAGGGTCATTCAGTCCAACCTGTAATATCAAGGTAAGATTTCTCCGTACCTAAACCATCCAAGGAGATGAAGGTAGTTTTCTCACATTACCTGGGAAGGGGGAACTTTCTTGAGGGCAATTGTGGCTCTATTCTCTTGGGATTAGTGCACACAGAAATGCACTGTACTACTTTTCTCCCACAAAATCCACCATGATTGTAAGAGATACATGGGGGGATTTGGTCGAGTGCTCTCATGGTGCAAAAGCAAAATAGCACATTTCTATGTGTGCTAATTCCCATGAGAATGGAGTCACAATTGCCCTCATGGAAGTTCCTCCCCCTCCCAGGAAACATGAAAAAGTGGTTGAATTCACCAAAAGAAGAATACAGCCTAAAGGGTGAAAAGCAGAGAGGAGAGTGGATCAGGGCACAACAATACCTGAAATGAGAGACAGAGCAATTTTGTAATTTATTGCACTTGATTGACAAATCAAACCTTTACTTTAGGTGAATTTTATACATAAACCAGTGTCATAATTGATTCCCACCAATGTAAGCAATTTGGACTGTAAGAAAATACAAGCATTCTGTATTTATACTGAAGATGTCAAAATTCTTGGCTTGGTCCTGTGCCCTACAAATTACAGTAGATAAACGGCTTCTTGAAGACAAAGTAATAGAACTAAGGCTGTGGTTTTACTAACACATTTGATACAGTATATATTCTACTGCAGGGATAATCATAGACTATTTCTTCTTTCCTATTTCTTCCAGGGGTTATCCAGGTTTATTAAGCAGAAATCATATGGTTTCTGCCAGTTGATGAAAAGTACGTAACTTGCCCTGGGCATGTATTTCACATCCAGAAAGAAAAATCATGAAGTAGCTCAAAGTTATATTTTTAACCAGCTATTTTGCTTTGCTGCATTTTTGTTGTTGTTGTCTTTTTCTTCTCCAACATCCTTGTCAAAAAGATGAAAGGTCATAATTCTCTAGAGTGACAGTTGATGCCATGGTATAGTCTTGTCCAAGTACAAACTCCCTCGGGAAACTTGACCTGAGCAGAAAATCTCAGGGGAAATCTTGAGTTATTTTGCAAAAAATAAGGGGACTAGAATTTTTATGGCCTCTCTTCAATTTACAGTTGGAGGTAGATTTAGGATTGCTCAAGGGTCTTTTGAAGAATTTTCATGGAACTGCTGCATGCCTCATTTTCTGAAAAATAGCAATCTAATTTCTTCATGGTCAGCTCTCCACGTCTACTTTCTTTTGTTGTTTATGATGTACTGGCAGTGGTGGCGCTACCATAAAGGCAGCACAATTGACTACCTAGGGTGACAAATTGAAGGGAGTGGCTGCCTTCAATCCAGTTGCTGCTGCCAGTAAGCTCTATAGTTAGATCAGGGGCAGGAGCTTCTGGGAGGAGAGTTGTCCCCTTTAACTTGCCACCTCTACCCCACTCCTGATCTAGCCACACAGGTGGTTGCCTGCGAAGCACTCTTCCTCCCTGATTCACCTGCTTCTGGTTGAGCTGCCGCCACCAGTAAGTACCACAGCTGGATCAGGGAATGGGGGCACCTAAGGTAGCAAAACTCCTTGAGCTGGATGTGTGTATTGGTGTCTTTCATCTAAATGCTCAGGAATCAAGTAAAAAAAGAATTGAATGAATGACTGGATAAATTAATTATCATGTTAGCAAAAGGCATCATGATAAAATCAAAGTCAAAATACACAAAGACATAATGAACAATATAAAACCAATTGTATATACCAATAAAATCACAAAATCATAAATAAAATTACATAAAAAAACTAAAAATGAAAGACAAATTATAAATGCAAGGAAAAATATAATTATGATTACAAAACATCTCCAAACTTCTTCCTCACTTTAGCAGCTAATTTTGCATAAATAGCAACCAAAAATAGGGATGTGCAAACGCGGTTTGGAAATTCGGAGTTTGGACCGAACTCGAATAGTTTGGTCGACCGAACCAAACTTTCGAACCAAACTCAAATTCGACCAAACTGTTCAGTCGAATCCGAAACAGTTCGGAAAGCCAAAAAAACGGTTTTGAATGTACGAACTCAGTTCGGAAGTTCAGAATTCAACTGAACTCGAATAGTTCAGTCAACCGAACCGAACTTTCAAACCAATCTTGATTTTTGAACCGAACCGAATTTCCGAACTCGGTTCTGTTCATGCATCCCTAACAAAAAAACATAGTCTGCGAGTTCTTGCTATTCAGTAACAATTCTAACTTTTGTGCTATTAGGTAGAAATATTTCTGCACCAAAGTACGAAAAATCCATCTCTCTCTCTGTGATACATAAAGATGACAAGTCAATAAATAATGTGGTAAATCTTCTACTGCACCAGTCCTGCGAGGACACAAACATTGAGACCAATCAATTCCCTTATAATGCCCGTCCAATACTGCAGATTGGAATGAGTGAAAACGCAAAGCAATAATATATTTCCCCCAGTGGGCATTTGTCCATGCACAGAATGTTTTTGAGGTTTCTCGAAAATCTCATGAGATTCTCAAAAAACCTCAAATGCTCTGTGCATATGCAAAATGACTGCTGCCACTTCCATTCTGTGCATGTGCAGCTTGAAGTAGGTATTTTGTGGATGTACAGACCATTCTAGGGGCCATTCAAGAATCTTGGTGACAATGGCTGCAAGAATGCAGATTCCTGAGCCGGAGAATCTCATCAAGAACCCCATTCTCACCGAGATTCTCGAGGGTCTTGATAATTCATTTTGACCCTACTCTAAACCTAATTCTGACTATCCTGGGAGGGTGGTGTGGGTTCTTTTGTGTTTTTATTATTATTATTGTTATGATATTGGGGAAATATTTTAATTGTTTTGTTGTATTTATTACAGGAGGTGTGGGATACAAATTTGTTAAATAAAAATGNCTCCAATTATATAAGCAATTGATGTTGTCCCTGTGAAGATCATTATTCAGATGAATATCAGCATATTCAGTGCCAGTCAGAGGCAGGCACCCTGCATGACAGGGGGAGAGAGACTGTAGGAGGAAGGATGTGGAGCAACCCCAAAGACTGAAAGACACATTAAATGGTGAAACACATTACTGCAAGCTTCTAGCTTTACAGGACCAATTGGTAGTGGCTTCAAGGTGGGTATAGGGGGTGGCCCTGAGGCAGACATAATCAATATAACTGGGACTTTGGGGATAGCATCCAAGAAGTCAGGAGACATAGTTTAAACACATCCAGGCTGGCCAATTATCATCACAATCACATCCTGCAGCACTGAGACAGAAGACATGAGAGAATCTCTATTGAGTCTTTCCTAAACAGATGCTTCTGACTTCCCAGAAACAAGTGGGGGAGATATGTTGGGATGGTAATAACACAGAATGAGGATATTTGGTTGACATTTCTGTTGGCCAATTCGCATCACAAACCGATCTTATACCACAGTGACATGAGAGAATCTCAGGCATAGTCCCCTTCTCTACATATGTTGTACAGGCATATAAAATCGGGACCCTTTATAAAATCTTTTTGATATTTGGAGGAAATGATCATGAAAGTATAATATATAGCCATGCCAAATTTCATATATACTGGTTGGACTACAAAGATGTTATCATCAGACATACATTTATATGTTATTTGCTTATACAACCAAGACCCTTTTTCCAATCCTTCTAAAATTTGGCAAAGATAGTAAATATGGGAAGGGGTATACACTGGACTAGTTTCATATACATTAGAAGTGAGGCAAAGACGTTACAGCTAAGAATGTATATGTAGAATATTGCAAAATACAATAAATCAACTGTGTCTAAAATCGGATTCCTTTATCAGATAGTTTTGAAACTTGGTACACATAATACTTTATACTGGTGGTATATGTACTCCAAGTTCCAGCCACATAGCATAAAATACAAAAATGTTACAGCCGATAATGTTTTTTCCTTTGAAACCAATGGAAATTCAATTCCGAACTCACCGAACACATCCGAACTGAACGTTCGAATTCAAGTTCTGTTCGGTCGACCGAACTATTTGAGTTCGGTCTGAACTCCAAACTTCCGAACCGCATTCGCCCATCCCTACCCTCAGCCATAAGAGAAGGTTCTCCTACCTCTGTTTAAAGTAAAGCAGCAGAGATATAATTTGGGACAATCAAGTTTTCTAAGAAACTCATTCTCGGGGATCTCTAAGACTTTAGAATCTTTTCATTGCCATACTTCTGAATCATAAAGAATTTGTACTACCACTTTAGCCCTAACAAAAGACTTTTAGAGCTTGTAGCACCAAATTCCTACCATAACATTGAGTAAAATGGAGAATTGATTAAGGCCATCTTTTTAATTTCTTGTAGGTGCACATCCCAGCTGCTGTTCTGCATAAATCAAATACTTAATATATTTTACTTGCTCAATTACATGACCATCTGCAACTAAATTATTTTGATTACATTTTTGTCCCAAAAGTACAGTTTTGGTATTCTGATCATTTATAAAAATCAGCTTGTGGGTGCAAAACAAACCAGAATCCATTAAGTGTTTCAATCCAATACACATTTGGGAAAATAAAATAATATAATCAAATGTATAGTAATGGGTTGGACCTTAGTTTTGGATGAGAAATAATGTTCCCCTGACAATGTACCTATATATATATATATATATATTTTAAGGGGGTCAGAAGGTAACCCTGCCAGACACCTTTATTTATAGGAATGAGATCAGAAAGGAAAATTTGGAGTCTTACCTGCGTGAATTTTCCTTCTTGTCTTTGAGTCATGCAGGCAGTTCATCTGCTGAGTGTTGCTCCTATCCTGAGAACTAGGGAGGATCAAAGCCTTATTTTGCAGCCTGCACATGGGGGAGGAGCCACCCCAGAGTTAGCCACCCCAGATCTGTGAACTGACGACTTCTGTACGCTATTAGTCTCAAAAACTATTGTATCAAGTGTTTTTAAACAACATTAGAATAGAGAACCAAAGAGGGTACCCTCTCTAAAACAGAGGGAATAAAGTGTTCCAGAAAAAACATAGAAAACAGAGTTAGATGAGAGAGAAAGAAACGTGACTTCCCATCAACTCTTAAGTTGAGATAAACTGAAGCTGTACAACTAATTACCAAGCAACCGGCTCTGTCTAGGAAGCAAGGACTGGGTGGGTCAGACTACCTGCCTGTAGGGATGTGCGAACGCGGTTCGGCCATTCAGTGTTCAGCCCTAACTTGGCCCATTTGGATAGCCAAACCAAACAGCTGTACCGAACGCCCGAAGCCTCAAACAGTTCGGGCGCGTTCTGATGAGTTCGGACCCGTTCGGGCAGGAAAAATATGACTGGCAGGACCAGGGAAGGGGGGGGGTCAGCTGTGGAGCAGACTTCCTGGTGCCAGGGGTGGAGAGGCTTTGACTAGAAGCCAGCCTGCCCAATCACCATCCCTCTTTTCCTCAAACCAGTGGCTTGGCAGTCTACGATTGGCCACGGCTAGGCTGCATGGAGCCAATGGGGCTTGAGGTAAGGCGGGTGCAGCAAGTAACAAAAGTTATTGGCCTCCCCCTCTTCCATATCATTCTGAGCTAGATACTGATCCTGTCAGCAAGCATTTTCAGAACTCTCCCTCTCCCAGCAGTTTGTCTTCCTCCCAATCCATTGCCATCCTCCTCCTATTTCACCCATTTCCACACATTTACCTCCATAGTTTCATTTATTTAGATTAGATAGATTTAGGTGTTATTTTTATTTTTTACCCCTCCCTGTATTCTTTCTCCCTCCCCTCCGTTGAATCCTTCCCTCCTCCCTGTATATATTACATCCCTGATTCCCTTCCCCTGTTTTTGGATTTATTTAGAGTAGGATTAGATTGATTTTGGTTTCATTTCAGTTTTGTACCCCTCCCTGTGTTGTTTGTTGTGAGCTGTCTGTGTCCCCTCCCCATCTCTGTGTCTGTGTGTGTGTGTGTATATATAAATACTATATATTAGATAGTTACTACAGATAGATTGTTGTAGGAGTTAGCTTAGTTATAGAGATTGATACAGTGTGTAGTGATTGTTTTAATATTTTATAGTGTGTTTGTAGGACTAGGCCTTTGTAGATATTAAATAATAATCCATTTAGTTCCATAGGTTTTAGAATAGTTAATAGCAGTTAGAATTAGTGTAGATATATATAATATTAGATTACAAATTTGAATTAAAAAATAATAAACATATATATAAAATCTTCCTGTGCATTCTTTGGGTGGGAGAAATGGAGAAGGGAAGCAGAGAGACCGGTCTTCTGCCCATAAGGCAGGCAATGGGGTACGTGTTAGAGGTGGAAGGGGCCATGCCAGCAGAGTAGCAGCAGACATTAGCAGCAGCCCGAGCCGATCACCACGCCCCAAACTGCACAGGCCGGATTTTGGCAGTCGGGCTTCAGAGATTCCCAGCAGTGGCACTAGCCAGGGTGTGGTTTGGCAGCACCTCCTGCCAGCATCCTCCACTGCCACACAGGGTACTGGAAGGCCTGCAGTGGAGGAGGCTGCAGCTTTCTCTTCTGTGGCTGCAGGAGCAGGTGCTTCGTGGTCGGATGTTCCTCAAGTGCCACCATTGTCCCCCATTATTGAGGTGAGCCCCAGCAGTCAAGGGCTGGTGGATCCCACCCCAGCTGCTAGAGGTAGGGCCCGATCCCCGGGCAATGGTAGCAGAGAGAGCAGCAGCAGCAGCAGCAGCAGCAGCTATATAGGGCACAGGGACAGTGGCAGCAGCATGGCAGGCAGTCCATCAGCCTCAGGGTCCCAGTACTCCTCTTCACAGGGGGACATCACTCAGATTGGGGACAGCGAGGCAGACACTAGTTCTGCGGAGGAGATTCTGGTGCTGAGGCGATGGCTGTCCCTCCGAGAGCTGTGTCGCCACCATGTTCTGCCACTCCCAGAAGCGCTGTCAGCGGTGTGTCACACGGTGTGGGCCAGAAGGCAGGAGGAGGCAAAAAATCCTCAGCCTGGGTGCATTTTAAGTTGGTGCGGGTGGATGATCCCAGGGAGCTGCAGTTCACTTTGTGACAGAAGGTGGTGAAGCATAGGCAGGTTCACAACTGCCATGGTGAGGGACCTAATGGGATGCAACAGCACTGTGCTGCTAAGTGGGCAGTCAGGGGCAGTGGACGTCCTCATGTTCCCGACTGCAGCGGCCAGTCGTCCACCTCCGTAAGCAGACAAGCGTCCTGCTTGAACAGCTGCCTCCAGCAGGAGGAGTGGTATTGCTGCTAGGGGAGAGCAGCAGCAGCAGCAGCAGCAGCAGCAGTGCACCATGGAGGAGCTGGGGTGGGGGCAGCTGCCAAGTTCATTGGCAGCTGCAGGACATGGAGGGTAGGGTGGCTTTCTTCTTTTTTTTTTGGAGTGAAAGTACTGAAATAGTGGAATTAGCCACGCGCATGTTGGGGGAAAGGAAAGCGATGGATGGGCAGCCCGTCTCGGTGGTCAGGAACATGGGGTTTAGGTACATGAATGGCTTCCTGGGCCGCCAGTTTAAGGTGCCTTCATGCACCACCCTGAATCGACAGGTGGTGCCAGCCCTTTACCGGGCTTTAAAGGAGTAGGTGAGGGAGCAGCTGGCAAGGGCTGGGAATGCTACCGTCCACTTCTCCACAGACCTGTGGTCGAGCAGGAATATGCAGCGCACCTGCCTGGCAGTGATGACNCGAATAGTTTGGTCGACCGAACCAAACTTTCGAACCAAACTCAAATTCGACCAAACTGTTCAGTCGAATCCGAAACAGTTCGGAAAGCCAAAAAAACGGTTTTGAATGTACGAACTCAGTTCGGAAGTTCAGAATTCAACTGAACTCGAATAGTTCAGTCAACCGAACCGAACTTTCAAACCAATCTTGATTTTTGAACCGAACCGAATTTCCGAACTCGGTTCTGTTCATGCATCCCTAACAAAAAAACATAGTCTGCGAGTTCTTGCTATTCAGTAACAATTCTAACTTTTGTGCTATTAGGTAGAAATATTTCTGCACCAAAGTACGAAAAATCCATCTCTCTCTCTGTGATACATAAAGATGACAAGTCAATAAATAATGTGGTAAATCTTCTACTGCACCAGTCCTGCGAGGACACAAACATTGAGACCAATCAATTCCCTTATAATGCCCGTCCAATACTGCAGATTGGAATGAGTGAAAACGCAAAGCAATAATATATTTCCCCCAGTGGGCATTTGTCCATGCACAGAATGTTTTTGAGGTTTCTCGAAAATCTCATGAGATTCTCAAAAAACCTCAAATGCTCTGTGCATATGCAAAATGACTGCTGCCACTTCCATTCTGTGCATGTGCAGCTTGAAGTAGGTATTTTGTGGATGTACAGACCATTCTAGGGGCCATTCAAGAATCTTGGTGACAATGGCTGCAAGAATGCAGATTCCTGAGCCGGAGAATCTCATCAAGAACCCCATTCTCACCGAGATTCTCGAGGGTCTTGATAATTCATTTTGACCCTACTCTAAACCTAATTCTGACTATCCTGGGAGGGTGGTGTGGGTTCTTTTGTGTTTTTATTATTATTATTGTTATGATATTGGGGAAATATTTTAATTGTTTTGTTGTATTTATTACAGGAGGTGTGGGATACAAATTTGTTAAATAAAAATGATAAATAAAATAAATAAATATCCCGAAGAATGCAAAAAAAATATTCTAGGCAAAGTGGCCCTTGCAAACTGTTCTTCAAAACATTTTTTGGGAATTGTGCTTGAAGTCATATTAGACAGCCTTTCCGGTAAGCAATCACTCACCAGAGTGTAGGGATGTGTGAACAGAACCATGTTTGGATATTCAGCCGTTTGGTGTTTCAGATAGAACTTTGAGTTTAGATTTGGTATTCAATTCAGTTGGGCTCGGTTCAGTATTTAGTTAGGTGCAATCAGGAATTAAAAATGACATTGGGTTTTTGAAATAAAGGGAAAAAACCAAAAAACATATTTCCCACTATAACATTTTTTTTTTCTTATTTGATTTTGATGGAATTTGGGAATGTTATACCACCAATGAAGGGCACTAATTATACCAAAATTAGAAACTATTAGATAAAGGGAACCAATTTCAGAAGCAATTGAATGTTGTGATTTTAAGAAAAGCTCCATACACATACATGGCTACAACTTCTTTATCTTGCATCCAATGTTCATGAAACTTGTGCATCCCTTCATATGCTTAATAATTCTTCTGATTTTCAGAAAGAGTGGATAAAGGGTCCCAAGGGTATAAGACATTAACCTGAAAATATATTTCCAGCTGTAACCTTTTGATATTCCATTCTGTTTACAGTATATTTGGCAAGAATGTATCAAATACGTTTCCTGCCATTTCAGGAAATGTACTGGAGATTTTGATAAAGGGCTCCAATTATATAAGCAATTGATGTTGTCCCTGTGAAGATCATTATTCAGATGAATATCAGCATATTCAGTGCCAGTCAGAGGCAGGCACCCTGCATGACAGGGGGAGAGAGACTGTAGGAGGAAGGATGTGGAGCAACCCCAAAGACTGACAGACACATTCAATGGCCAAACACATTACTGCAAGCTTCTAGCTTTACAGGACCAATTGGTAGTGG
>QEPC01013456.1:2942521-2958191 GCA_003113815.1 Sphenodon punctatus | reverse complement strand
ATATCAGAGCAGCACACAGTGCACCCCTGATCAGGAGATTTATAACTATAAAATGCCAAAGCTATAAAATGCCAGAGTATAAGGTATTTATGACTATAAAATGCCAAAGTATTATTTTGACATAAAATTCAATGAACAAACTCATATCTTAGAAATCATTTGATTATTTTGCAAATATCCCTTTATGTGACGTAAATGTCCCTTTAATAACAATTAAAGTAGAGGAAGGAGAAATAATTTGGGTATTACTTTTTGCACTAATTACCATTCATAAGTCTTAATACTTTGGGTTATATAACAATAAGAAATCCTGACTCAATTGAAATCAATGGCTAAACCCATATTGACTTCAATGAGTGAAGTTGGGATTGTATCCAGTGACAGCCTGTGTATATGTGGGATCCTACACTTCAGTTTGTTTTATTAATATCCTGATATTTTATCATTTAGAAACCTATTTCTGAAATGTATAGAAGTATAAGCACATCCAAAACTTGTGTCACATACCACACGGCGTATATTTTCAGACTTCTCGATTTCAGCAGAATAGTTCTGTTTATTTTGTCAAAAATTTGGTTAATTTATTACCTTCCTTTGTGTTATTGCACTTTAAACTGAACTCCTGTTCATTTTGGCTCATTCCTAGATAGATGAAATGTTCCATAAAAGTCATAACTGTCCAGGTGTTTCAGCAGTTCAGTTTTTCACCCACAATTTTTTCCAAGGGCAGGAGCCAATGTTGTAAATGTTGGACACAGATGATGGTGTATAATCACAGATGCATTCAGTGTCATTTCAAAAGAACAAGTGAATGATGGTAGACATCATCACCTCCAGAATTTCCCTGTGGAACTTTGCTAGCCAATGATCTTTGCTACAGACAGTTGAACAAAAGCAGAAAACTGGTCAATTTCCACTCTAAAATATCCTTTGAATTTGAGTTAACAATACTCGGATAGTGATGATCTCCCAGACTTCATAGTACACCTTACAAATCAATGTTTAGTACTATAAATCATGGGTAAATGGACTGCTTCTCAAAAAACCAATGCCTTTCCAGCTGTTACTGAGTTAGAATTGTCCAAATGAGCCTAGAGAATGCCACTAAGCGGTTTCTCAGGCAACTAACCTCTCTTCTGCTACCAATGAGAAACAGTAGAGACAAAGGTCCTTTTCACACAGACACGCTAACACTGATAAAATAGGTGTTATATTTTATTATACACATTGCAGGGCTGAAGGTGTGCTCTGTGGGTGCCCTACAACATGTATAATAAAATGTGACACCCATTTTATCAGTGTTAGAGTGTCTGTGTGAAAAGGGCCAATGTATGTAAGACTGATATTNCTGCTTTTGTATACACCTATCCTGAAGGAATATCTGCATTCATTCCAGTGATTCCATTCATCACTCCCATGATGCCTCATTGGCAGAGAAGCACACTTCATATCATCATATGGGAAATTAGCTACTACTATTTGTGTATGAACTTTATTGAAGAGTAGACAATTGTTCAGTAGATGCCACCACAATTAACTACTTTAATTAATTTATTTTCTTAATGTGTATCAGCAGCCTAAGAGGGTAACTGCATCAACTTTGGATTCAGGTTCTAAAAGTGCAGGTTTCAGTGCAACTAGGTGGCAGAGTTCAGCAGTTACACTTTGATTTAATGAAAGTGCACATTTTCATAGCAACTAAATGCCACTATATTTGTAGCAAAAAATGAAAAGAAAAGAAAGATGGTTATGTTTCTCTCAAATGGCTTGAGTTTGAGTTTTTAAAAGGATTTCTATACCAGAGAGCATTTTTGGTGTAGAAATGCAACATAATTCCACAAGAGGGTTGGGAGGCTAATTTAATGAGAATGCGTAACAGCTCGAATCAAAAGCTAAGAACTCCTCATTGGCATATAAAGGCTATAAAAGACAGATTGTCTCTCATTGTAAAGGTCATTGTGTTTGTTTGAGGGGAATAAAAACATAATTTTTCACTGAGGGGTCATCACCTAGTTCTTTAAATGATATCCATTTGGCAGAGTCAGTTTGCACTCAAAAAAAAAAAAACTGTGACCAGAGCCCCTATAAATATTTTTTGACCTTTTGAATTGTTTTGAACAAGGTGCCACAAAAAGATTGGACGTTCAGAACATTGAACTCTTTTTGTATTATCCACAGGAAAAGAAATATATGGAGAAATATTACTGTATAACATACAGAAACATGATCAAGATCTGAGAAGGAATATGTGAAAGAATCAGGCCTAGAGGAGTGGACTTTGTCCTCTCAAATAGTCATATGAGACATACTATGAAAGGGAATACAACCTGAAGATGTATTAATTTGCCCATGGAAACTCCTCTCACAACAGTGGAATCTTTTAGGGAAGGAGTGTTCATATGTCAGCTACAGGGTGGGAGTATCTAGTCGCCTGGTGGCTGCAATAGTGTTGCACTGCTGTTGAGCTGGAGGAGAGCTCCAAAGAGATGTTGATGAAATTGAAGGATTGTCTGTGCTTGAACTTAGGTCTTCAGAAACTCCCTCAAATTCTGATAGGACAATGGAATTTGAAAGCTAAACCCACACCTTGGGTTTACTTGAAATGAAAGTGTAGTAGGACACAGCCTAAGTGAGACTCTGTCCCTTTAAGAGAATAGCACTAGTGTAAGGTGAAGGTGCTATCTGAGGTGCAGACATTACAGGGATGAAAGGACAACACCTGATGTCTAACCCCTGTGTTTCCAGCCCAAGTCAGAGCTGAGAGCTCAGAAAGGGGTGACCGACCACCAGAGAAGCTGTGTTAGGAGACAGGAGCTCTGCCTTAGTATATAGGGAGTGTTGGAGAACTAAACCTGTGGCTATGTCTCCAGACAAACCCCATTCAGAAAGTGTTACCTGAGCTGTGAGGTTTGGTGGGCTAAAGGAGGGGATTGTGCCTGGCCCATGGAAGCCAGAGGAAGGCTTTTAATGGGAAACTGTAAAGAGGCAGGAGCTGGGGAGAACTCTGGCTCAGCCAGAGAGTGCAGAGGAGACAGGAGTTTGAATTGGGGTTCTCTTGCCACAGAAACCCTGCTCAGAGGGGGTTGCCTGAGGTGGAGGGTTGGCAGGCTACAGGAGGGATATGCACCTGGCCTGCAGAGCTAGGGAAAGGTTCCCAAGTAGAAGGATATGTGGACTATGTGAGTATAGAGTATATAGGATCATGAATGGAGAAACGGTATGTTTAGAGAACTGTATGAGATGAAGGAGTACATTAATTATAGATGAAAGATACTTGAGCTGAGATCCCCTAAAGAACCTTGGCCCACCCTGGGACATGGTGGAACCTCTGACAGTGGCCCACCAAGCCAGTCCTTGGGGGGGGGGAGGTCATGTGACCTGCTCCCCTCATCCACCCAAAAGTGTGGTAGCTGCAATTGCATGACCTGGGGTGGGTGGGGGACCTGGCCAGCCCTAGCTCAGAATGTGCAAAGGAGATAGGGATGTGCGAACAGAATGCGGTTTGGTAGTTTGATTGTTCGGTCGTTCGGTTTGAAGCCCGAGTTCAGGTTCGGTTGTTCGGTTTGGCGGAGTTCGGTTCGGCCAAAAATAGCGCTATTGATACCGATACTGAAATTGAACATTTTTTTCGGTATCGGTATCATTTGGACCTGAAACGACCCCTGGTCTCCACCCCTGGTGCCAGGAAGTCTGCTCCTCATCTGCCTCCCCCTTCTAGACACATTTTTCCCACCCAAAGTCACGTTTTTCCCACCCCCAAACTCATCCAAACTCATCCGAACTTTTCCAAACTGTTCAGCCGTTTGAACGTTCAGTTTGGACATTCGGTTCAGTCGTCTGAACAGACCGAGTTTGGCCCGGTCTCTGAACATCCAAACCACGTTCGCACATCCCTAAAACAAGAAAGGCTTTGGAATAACTATAGTGAAACTCTATAACTACTAGTACAAATGTTCATTCTAATTTTCAGCTAGTTTAGGATTATGCAAGTATTAATAAATATAATATAATATAATATAATATAATATAATATAATATAATATAATATAATAATTTTATTATTGAATTTTAGTGTGGTTATTAAGTTTAAGTTTAATCAAAATTTCTAATCTGCCTCCGAGCGGCTCCTGCCAAATGGCAGCTCAGGGTAGCATACATACAATAAGTACATGTTATATAATACAAAAATATATTTAAAAATTAAAATTAATAAACAGATATGGCCCGACTTATCTGTTTTTACGTTAATTTACCCAACTAAGTATACCTCACCAGAACCCAAACCTACCAAAAAGATGTTTCAGCATTCTGTAATGGCCAAAATAATTTGCTCATTTATTCCCTTGATTTTTAAAATATACATTGCCTCATTATAAATTCAGTTATAAATTCAGTCATGCTCTTGGCTTAGAAAAGAAATCTGTCCTGACGGATATAGCCTGTATGCTTTTTATTTAGATTTTATAAAAGTCAGTTTAGCATGAATAATTCGGATGGGAAAGTGACAAGCGCTCACTGAGGTCGCAGTACTCATATATACATTTCTAGCATTGTGTCTATTGATTTCTCACTTCAGAATAGATAGACTGAATATATTTCCTCACGATTTAACTCTTATGTTTCAATCGAACTCATGTCAAACCTGAAGAAAGAGTAAATGCTCCACAGTAATATGAATGATTGTTCTACAAATAGGCGTTAGTGTATTGTAAATGAAAAAAAATTAGTATAAATAAGGAGCTATGTAACAAAATGTAACCCATCAGCACCACCACCATGATCAGTCTCGTTTCAGACCCTACAAAAGACCCCACCAAAGAAAGACAGTACCACAGAGGTACAGATATGGAAGTTGTAATTGTCTATCTAGCATTTTGCAGAAACCCACACTGGTAGTTGGAGCCAGAAGGGAAAAAATTGCAAAAGGATTTATTGGGCCAGATATTTAAACGTAGGGCAGCAATCCCCCCGCTTTAAAAGAGGACACTTATGAAAAATACATGGTGCAGAGCTGCATTGGTTCTGGAGCAGCCCTGCACAATGTATTTTTCTTAAGCATCCTCTGTTAAAGGGAAGGTATGGCCACTCTATTTAAATGTCATGTGTTAACAGGCAGTCACTCACCAAATAATTTGTCCATGTCTACAATGAACCCCGTAATGTGCATTCAACCCAAACTGAAATTTTGGGTTGATCCCTACCAGACATTTTCTGGTAGGGATCAAGGATGGCTTTCAGCAGCTGGAGAGAAGACAATATAGTTCTCACAGATTAGGGAAATAAACACTCAAATTTGAATTGCAGCCTGAGGATCCCAGCTAACCAGAAGAACCAGATGATCAAAAAACTTGATAATCGGTGGCCACCCAACGTGTCTGGGGTACTTCCAAAACCACCACCCCCTGGATGACCAGAGGGGTCGATCCATGATCCGGGGTTTATTTGTATATTTATATATAAATTTCATACCCTGCCCCTCCTGCACAGAAGCTCGGAGTGGCTTACAACAGCAGTTGTAAGGGTTGAGGCAGTCTCATAGATAAGTGGGGCCCAGGCCATATAAGGCTTTATAGGTCAATACCACCACCTTGAATCTGGCCCAGTAGACTATAGGCAGCTAGGGCAGTGCCTGGAGCACTGGTGTAATGTGTTCACATTGGCCCACTCCCCTAAGCAAGCAGGCTACCGCATTCTGCACCAGCTACAGTCTTCAGAGCATTATCCTGGGCCCCATGATATTGCATTGCAATATTCTAGTCTAGAGGTAATGAAGGCATGGATGAGGGTGGCAAGGTCAGAACTGGACACTAGGGGTGGGACTTGGGGCAAAAAACCAGTTACCGGTTTTACCAGTTATCAGTTTACAAAAAAACGGTTTTCCGGATTAAAACCGGTATACTGGTACCATTTCCCCCCCCATTGATTTCAATGGGGAACTGTCCCCATTGAAATCAATGAAAAAAATCACATACCTCCCCCCTCCCACTCCCAGGCTGTGCAGGTGGAAGGGGGGACACCCCCCACCCACCCTGCCCAGCCTGGATTTTTTTAAAAAAATTATCCCAAAGTCTGGCTGCTAGTGTGGGCTCCAGGTCACTGCTGCACTGACGGCGGCAACTCGGAGCCCGTACCAGCAGGTAATAGGCGATCCCTGGGGTGGGGGGAGGTTTAATACCCATCCCACCCCAGGGATCGCCCTACCCTCCTGATCACCTTACTTGTCCTCTGGGCGGCAGCGGCAGCTACATGGCGTGGTTCTGGGTGGCTTCAATGCTAGTGGCTGGCTTCCCTTCAGCACATCCCCGGAAGGCCTAGTGAAGAGCTGAAGGGAAGCCAACCACTAGCGCTGAAGCCGCCCGGACCTGCACCCTGCTGCTGCCGCTGCCGCCTGGAGGACAAGTAATGTAATCTGGGGGGGTAAGGTGATCCCTGGGGTGGGGGGGTGTTAAACCACCCCCCACCCCAGGGATCACCCTGGCTGCTGCTGGTGCAGGCTCCGGCTTACCGCCAGACTTTGGTTTAATTTTTTTTAAAAAAAATCCAGGGTGGGCAGGGTGGGTGGTGGCTGGTGGGTGTCCCCCTTTCCACCCGTGCAGCCTCGATGGGGGAGGGAAAGTGAGTGGGTTTTTTTTTCTTTTTCTTTTACATTGCGGCCATTCATTTCAATGGCCGCAATGTAAAAAAATTCAGCACAGGGACCCGATATCAGCACCCCAGATTACTGGGTTAATCCAAAACTGCTGATACAGCAAAATACCGGCAGTTTTGGATACCGAGGGAACCGTAGCCTCTGGACAAGATGTAATTGCTGGAAAACACTCCTCGCCACAGCCGCCAGCTGGAGATGCACCTGAAGCTGTGGATTGAGGCGCATACCCTGGCTATGGACCTAGGAAACCAATGGCGGACAGACCCTGTCAATGACGGGGGACTCCATCATACCCAGGTCACCCAGACCCCTTCTCACCAACATCATCTCTGTCTTGTTGGGATTCAAATTCAGATGGCTTAACCTCATCCAGTCCCCCACAACTACCAGATGCTGGGTAAGCACCAAGGCCGCTGGGCCTGGGTCTGATGAAAATGAGAGGTAGAGTTGGGTGTCATCAGCATATTGATGACACTGCACTCCCTCAAACCCTCTCATGACCTCCCCCAGGGGCTGCATATATACATTGAACAGGAGGGGGGACAAGATGGAATCCTGCGGGACTCCACATGCGAGGTCTCTGTGAGAAGATGTACAATCCCCCAGGACCACCCGGTTGGTTCTGCCACCCAAGTAGGAACAGAACCAATCTAAAATTATTCCTCCCACCCCATCATGGTCCTGCAGGTGACTCACTAACACCTCATGCTCAACCATATTAAAGGCAGCAGAAAGATCTAATAGAATCAACAGGGTCTACTGACCCTGGTCCATAGTCAGGCAAAGGTCATTGACCAAGGCCACAAGTGCAGTCTCAGTGCCATAACCTGGACAAAAGCCAGACTGTGAGGGATCCAAAAACCCGATACCGTCCAGATGCATCTGAACCTGCCAAGTCACTGCCCGCTCAACAACCTTCCCTAAAAAGGGAAGGTTAGAGACTGGGCGATAGCTGGCTAGGGAGTCAGCATCCAATGATGGCTTCTTCAGCAGGGGCCAGGCCACAGCCTCCTTTAAACATTCCAGCACCCTGCCCTGCCTAAGGGAGGCGCTGACAACCCCAGCCAGTAATGGCCACCATAACAGTTTTTATATGGATGGGAGTGGGTGGAAGGATGGGGGTTCTGGCGCAGTGGGTGGAGGTGTGTGTGTGTTCCTTTACACAGACACACACACACCTCCACCCATCTTCATCCATCTCCACCCACGCGGCCTCCTCCATTTTTTCAGTGGGTCCTATGGGTGGTGATGGGTGGAGGTGGGAGTTGCGCAGGAGAGTGCATGCAACCCCACCCATCACTCACGGTGTTCGCACAGATGAATGCCAAGCGAACACCCATCCCCACCACCACTGGCCATTTCCACGGATGCCCCTACTGGGAGAAAACCCTCCCACACACCCAGTGTGGGGGAGGGGAGGGGTATCCATGTGAAAATGGCTTATCACAATACAATTGACATTATACAAATGTTAACAATATTAGATCTAGGGCTGAAACTTGTTCTCAGTGTTTTCTTGTTTTTCTATGAGAATCATGTTTCTCAGTTTGCTCTGGGAAATGAGATCAAATCGAGAAATGGGCCAGATTCTCATTTTAAAAAAACAATAAAATATCAAGAAAAGAAAAAAAAAAAAAGTAATTACTGTGGGGCTGCTGGCCACACTGCTCCTTGCCTCCAGAACTGAGCTTTCTATTTGTCTCCCCTGCCACACTGTCCTCTGCAGAGCTTAGTTGGGTTCAGACAGTAAACTATCTGATTGCGGAGGGGAGCAGGAAAGCCACTTCCCAGCTGTGTGCAATACTCTAATCAGTCCCATTTCCAGAGGGACCGATATCAGAGCAGCACACAGTGCACCCCTGATCAGGAGATTTATAACTATAAAATGCCAAAGCTATAAAATGCCAGAGTATAAGGTATTTATGACTATAAAATGCCAAAGTATTATTTTGACATAAAATTCAATGAACAAACTCATATCTTAGAAATCATTTGATTATTTTGCAAATATCCCTTTATGTGACGTAAATGTCCCTTTAATAACAATTAAAGTAGAGGAAGGAGAAATAATTTGGGTATTACTTTTTGCACTAATTACCATTCATAAGTCTTAATACTTTGGGTTATATAACAATAAGAAATCCTGACTCCATTGAAATCAATGGCTAAACCCCTATTGACTTCAATGAGTGAAGTTGGGATTGTATCCAGTGACAGCCTGTGTATATGTGGGATCCTACACTTCAGTTTGTTTTATTAATATCCTGATATTTTATCATTTAGAAACCTATTTCTGAAATGTATAGAAGTATAAGCACATCCAAAACTTGTGTCACATACCACACGGCGTATATTTTCAGACTTCTCGATTTCAGCAGAATAGTTCTGTTTATTTTGTCAAAAATTTGGTTAATTTATTACCTTCCTTTGTGTTATTGCACTTTAAACTGAACTCCTGTTCATTTTGGCTCATTCCTAGATAGATGAAATGTTCCATAAAAGTCATAACTGTCCAGGTGTTTCAGCAGTTCAGTTTTTCACCCACAATTTTTTCCAAGGGCAGGAGCCAATGTTGTAAATGTTGGACACAGATGATGGTGTATAATCACAGATGCATTCAGTGTCATTTCAAAAGAACAAGTGAATGATGGTAGACATCATCACCTCCAGAATTTCCCTGTGGAACTTTGCTAGCCAATGATCTTTGCTACAGACAGTTGAACAAAAGCAGAAAACTGGTCAATTTCCACTCTAAAATATCCTTTGAATTTGAGTTAACAATACTCGGATAGTGATGATCTCCCAGACTTCATAGTACACCTTACAAATCAATGTTTAGTACTATAAATCATGGGTAAATGGACTGCTTCTCAAAAAACCAATGCCTTTCCAGCTGTTACTGAGTTAGAATTGTCCAAATGAGCCTAGAGAATGCCACTAAGCGGTTTCTCGGGCAACTAACCTCTCTTCTGCTACCAATGAGAAACAGTAGAGACAAAGGTCCTTTTCACACAGACACGCTAACACTGATAAAATAGGTGTTATATTTTATTATACACATTGCAGGGCTGAAGGTGTGCTCTGTGGGTGCCCTACAACATGTATAATAAAATGTGACACCCATTTTATCAGTGTTAGAGTGTCTGTGTGAAAAGGGCCAATGTATGTAAGACTGATATCGTTTATTGGACTACTTCCATTGAAGCAGGGGTGGCAAAGAGGTAGATTGTGATTTACTTGGTAGAGCACAAGCTAGTCTCTGGTATGTCACAGCATGGGGAGCAGGAATGTGCGAACGTGGTTCGGAAGTTCGGGGTTCGGCCTGAACTCAGGGTGTTCGGAACGTTCACGAACACACCAAAACCGAACCACCATGCCCCCCACCCGAACCATCCAAACAAAGTTAGGGTTCCGAACTGGTTTGGGCGGGAGTAACCCTCTTTTCCCTCCCCCCTCCAGGCTGCACTGGTGGAAGGGGTGCCGGGGAGCTCCTCCCCCCCTCCACCCTGCCTAGCCGCATCATTTTTTTTTAAAACCCCCCACCCCAGGGATCACCCTACCTGGTGGTGCTGGGGCTCCAGCCCCGGGTCTGGCGGCGGCGGGTCCAGAGGAAGCAGCGCTCTTGAACTCTTTAGGCCATTACTAGGCCTTCTGGGTCAAACCGGAAGGCCTAGTAGCTGCCTGAAGGGCTCTGGAGTGCCACAGTCACCAGACTCGCCACCGCTGCTGCTGCCACCACTGAACCTGGGGCCAGAGCCCCAGTACCACCAGGTAGGTTGGGCTCCAGGTCTGGCAGCAGCGGAGGGTCCGGGGGTGGTGGCTCTCTGGAGCGCTTCAGGCTGTTACTAGGCCTTCTGGTTTGACACGGAAGGCCTAGTAGCAACCTGAAGCGCACTGGAGCACCGCCGCCTCCCACCACTACTCCCACCGCCGCTGGACCCAGGGCCAGAGTTCCAGCACCACGAAGTAGGATGATCCCTGGGGTGGGGGTGGTTTAAAAAATTATGAGGCTGGGCAGGGCGGGGGGGGAGGTGCACCCCGTTGCCCCTTCCACCCACACAGCCAGGACGGGGGAGGGAAAACCGCCCCCCACCAGAACAGGATCAGCCGCTGCAAACCTGTTCGGACCAAACAGGCTGAACCAAATGGTTTCGGCTTTCGGCTGAACCCCGAACGGGCCGAACCCCCCGGTGTTTTCACATCCCTAGTGGGGAGCGGAACTAACCTCTTGGAGATCTCCTCTGTGGAGGGGTGTGGGACCTACACCCCTGGCAGTGTCTCCAGGGAAGAGATGTGCTAAGATTTCTCCTGAAGTATGATGTGGGAGACTCTCTCTAAAGTGGAGAATTCCTCTCCACTTCTGACTAGTTGCTGAGGTGCCCTAGAGCCAGGTGCTTACAGGAGTGGTCTCAGTCTGGAGCACTGGAGTCAGTGGGAGGGACCCTGGTCATCTGCCTGAGGTTGATACCTGGATCAAGTGAACCATGTGCACCCCAGTGCTGGAGAATGCATAAAAGCTTCTGCATTTCGCAGAGCTCTTCCTCTGGTGATGGCAAGATAATAAGTGTGTGCATCCTCAATGTTTTCTATTAGTTATGAAAACAGGCAGTGCCCAATTCATTTTCGTAACTAATGTTACAAAAATGGACAAATAAGCAAGCAATTGTCATTTGCTTTTATTCATTTTCATTTAAAAATTAAAAATAAA
Source organism: Sphenodon punctatus (assembly GCA_003113815.1). Lineage (NCBI taxonomy): Eukaryota > Metazoa > Chordata > Lepidosauria > Sphenodontia > Sphenodontidae > Sphenodon > Sphenodon punctatus. Next base: position 2,946,834 of record QEPC01013456.1, on the reverse strand, counting down.
ATAATAAACCTACACTTGCGCATAAGGCTGTCAGGGCCATTCTGTGCATGCATGACCTTTTCCAAAATGGATCTGGCAGTGTTGGTGCCATTTTGGAAAAGGGTTCGCATGCACAGAACACCAGAGCGGCCATTTCGCGCCTGTGCAGTGATTTTTATTTTATTTTTTAATTAAAAAAAATAAATAAATCACTGTGTATGCACAAAATGGCCACCGGACCATTCTGTGCATGTGTCCCCTTTCCCCTTTTCCCCTTTTCTTCACATGTGCAAACCAGCCAGCCTTTTTTAAAATGGTGTTTATGCTGCTGGCGCCATTTTGGAAAATGTCTAAACATGTGCAGACTGGCCCATCGATCATTTGCGTGTGTGCAATGATTTTTTTTAATTGAGTTTTTAATTTTTTTAAACAACAGAAGTCCGAAAGTGGTAAGGTTCTTTACAGACAAAATCCCCCCAAAAGAAGGGTTTTTTGTAAATGAAAATGAAAACAAATGGGTTATCTTCTGCACACCCCTAAATGATAAGTGTTGAGCCTTTGCTAAATACAAGGATGAAAGGTTTTCTTATCCAGAAGAGACAGCACTTTGAATCATGTGACTTTTTCTAGTGAACAAGTCCATAAAGGGCACTTCTGGAGATGAGAAGGGACCACCTGAAATGACGTTGGCAATTAGAACATGATGCAGTTGTAGGAAAATAGTGCATGCTACGAGGCAGAAGGAAGGGATGATGTTTTGTTTGCAGAGTATCAAAACCAATGTCTGTTTAGTCCATTTTTTGAATTATGAATTTTGAATTATGAATTTCAACCCCGAAGCTTGTCATTTTCAAGATATTGCAGAGGTTCCCTCTGAGAACAATGACTACGAGGTTGGAAATGGAGCAGACTATGAAGAACACCCATGAGTAATATGTTTTGCTTATCATTTGTTTCTCTGAGTAAGTTGTTTTAGGAATGTCAAGATTGTTTGCTTTCACCTGCATTGTTGCTTATCAGTACATTCTGAATGAGACAAGGACACAATTGCTTGGGGTAGACTAGGCCGTGATCTTTATTATTTAGATCTGGGTGAAATTGCTAAAGGCAATTTGGATCCAATAACAGAACAAGCATTTAACTGTTCAAAATAACATCAAGGGGAACTGAGCTTGATGTAGCCTCAAGTCTGAGCCCCTGCACTTATAAACTATGCCTCCACCTCCATCCCAGAATGCACATCATGGGTGGGGGAGGATGAATGTGTCCCCCTTGGGACCGGAGCAAGGCGGAAGTCAAGAGGGCCCGAGGCCACATATGCCACATTGGTGCCCTCAAGTTGCCTCCTCCCAGGCACATGACCCCAGTGCTCACCATACCCTAAGTATGCACCAAGGCCACAGTTCCCCATCTCTTAAGAAGATGTCTCCTCTTTTGTCCTAAGTTCTATAGGGAACAAACATCAACTAGATTACTGGACCCCCACAGAGCACGATAGTCTAATTAAAGCACCTTGGCCAAATAAACCATTGTAAGCCAATCGGAATCAGTAGTACTGTGGGGAAGGCAAAAAACAGGAATCCCTCTGTCAACTTGGGATTCCTGTAAAAAATTCCTTCCTGGCCCCTGAATAGGTGACCTGCTTACCCTCGCAGTACCATAGATAGGAGGAGGTGGGTGGGTGCTGCTCACTGGAGTTCCCAAGGCACTGCTGCCTCGAAGTTCAGGCAGGCTAAAACACCCTGACAAGTCCCGCATCCTGAGACTACCTTTTCACACCTAAGCCAGGTTGCCCCAGCAACCCTGGCTGGGCAGTTCATTTCCCCCATGCTCAGGCAGGCATTGCCCTTGGTAACACAGGCTGCACTGCCCCCACAGCCAGCAGCGGGTTGCAGTCTCTGCAAAGCAGTTTTTGCAGTCACTGCCCTCATTTTTCTAGGGCACTGTGACAAAGAGTCCCTTGCCACCTATCCACTGGTCACCATGGGGCTGGTGATCGGGGACTACTTGGAAGTTGGCAGTATTGGTTTCCAACCTTTTTGCCTATATAACCCCATTTTGAGACTTAAATATACATCGATGATCCCAGACAACAGTAAAGACAACACAAAGTCAATCAAATATCAATCTGATCACGACCCCATTCACAGATAGTACAATTTGGGATCCTGACTCATAGTTTGGGGACCTCTGCTACTGGGGAATTTGGTTTATTGAAGAGGAACATCACATGTTGTGATTTGAATTATTGATTGAAGTCATCATACAATCTATTCAATCTTGGCAAACCTAGAGTTATATTTCTCCATTTGTTGTGTGGAATGAAGGATCACCTAGGGACATTCTATGTTTTATTTGATCATTCCTTTAATCCACCAGATCAGATACATTTTGCAAATAACTTGATGCTTTTTATGACACCAGAAAAATTCATTTCAAAGATGGCATTAGGTCTTTACACGGAAGCAACTGTTTTTGCATTCCAAGTGCACGTCCCCAGATGCTTCAGACACTAAGAGATAACAGGTGAGTTAAAGCTGGAGTGAAGCCCTTAGCTTGGAATTTTGGATCCAAACCTCTCAGTATTTGCATCAGCAGAGTCCAGCTTGGAGTCTTTGTTGCCTTTTCAAGTTTGCATCACAACTGGAACATCATCAGTAGTGCAGGGAGTTTTGAATATTAACATAACACATGTGTTCTGTCACATACAGGATTTTTTTATTAAGTAAATCCTGTTGAGCACAAATGTTCAGATCATTACACTGGAGAGAAGCATGTAAAATCCATCAAGCAAATAATCTTGCATCTCTAATGTAATGTTTTGAAATTTCACCCCCAAGGTCTTTTAGGGATTTTAACAGAATTTGGTGATTTGAGGCTTTAGAAGGAAAGTACTAAAAATAACAAGCATAGTAAACAATAAGCTGCTGAAGCAGTGATATTTTGTGAACTTTAAAATATTTAAGATAGAGATCTGTCCTAGAATGTTAAAAGGTTTAATAGGGAAGAGCAGTTTTATTGTTTACTATTGGCAGCAGGTGAGGGTATAAAATTTAGGATGTGCTAAAAATAAAAAATAAAAATATGCACTACCAAAAATAATTTTGTAAGCCCATGGACTCTGTTAGTCATCAAAGCTTGCTGCTGGGCAAATAGTTCTAACAGCTAAAAATATAGGACTAGATCCCCATCGGTGTAAATCAGCTTAATTTTACTGAGTTCAGTGATGTAATCCTACAAATTCTTATTACTGGGCATAGCGGTACCCAGCATTACTAGTTCAAGGGTGAAATCCTCACCCAGATAAAGACAAGGAAAGTTTTGCCATTGACTTCGATGGAATCAGGTTTTCCTGATGTCAGTAGAAATATTGAGTAGAAATGGTAAACTCTGTGGATAAAACCAGACAGGATGGTGGTGAGACACCTCCCCGGCCTGGCCCAGGGCATGAAACTGTAGCTGCCACTCCCCGGGTTGGGAAGGAATGCTAAACAGATGCACCTGCAACCCCTGTTGACAAGATAGCTGTTCCACGAACCCCGCGCCACGGGCAGGAGACCACAACAAATGTGCAGGTGGGTGTCCACACCCCCATCCCACTCCCAGTGCCCCACCCCCCACCATTACAGGCAGTCATGGGATGATTTCAGACATGCCGGCCTCCCTCGTTGCCATGGTCTGTTTCAGATCCTGGACAGGAATCAGGTCAGCCGTCCTTTAGAGGTGCTGGCCTGATTCTGCTCGGGAATCGGGGAGGGGGCCGGGTTGTGTGGCATGACATGCGACTGCCTCCCCACCCTCCCATGCTCCCCTGGCCGCCCGCCCTCCTGGAGATCGGCGGGCGCAGCGGCCAATCTGGCCGCTGCGCCCGATCCCGGATTGTGGCCGGGACCATGCTCCAAATGCGGCATAGATAACAGACATTACTCTCTGCCATTTCTGGATCATGGTCCAACTAACCACCATTCCGGAGGAAAGGCCAGCCTCCCCTCTGAAATGGTGGTTATTCGGATTTCTGCCGGAGGTTCACTGGGGTGAACATCTGTGGCGGGAAACCCTTCAGACGTTATGGCCCCTCCTCCACCACAGGGGATTGACTGTGGTAAAAGGGAGGCCCGTAACATCTGAACATGGTGACCAAACATGGCGAATGTCCATGGTGGTCACTACTCCATGGTGGGGATAGATGGGGCTGAACAAACGTGCAGGCCTGCATTGACCCACTCTGGCCCACATGGGTTGCCCTTGTCCCTTGATGGTCACTTAGAATTCGGCACAGAGCATATCCTGGGCCAGTTCCCTACCTATCCTGGAGCTGTCAAGGGCAACATTTG
>QEPC01013456.1:2925667-2939134 GCA_003113815.1 Sphenodon punctatus | reverse complement strand
GAAAGGGGAGTTGGTGCCGCTTCTTATTGGAATCTGCAAAAGTTCCGCTTCCGTTCACCAGTTCAAATGCCGCAGCACCATTAGCGGCAAACCGCAGTCGCAGCCGTTGGAGGGCTGTCTCGCCGAACCGTGCCACGATGTGCAGAATAGGGTTTTCTGTTAGTAACAGCTGCCGCAGCAGCATGCCACTACAGCCCTATCCAAGGACACCTCAGGCATGAAATGAGTTACATTCTGTTCTCAGTGGAATACACATTAGGTGTGGACCTCTTCCCTAGGTTCCATTGTCCTTGGGTTTCAGAATCTGGGTCAACTCTCTGGCTATAGCCTGCTGCTCCCCCTAGGAGCTCCTATCCCTTCGGCAGCACCATCAAACTCCTTGTATTCCCAAGGTCCTAGGGTTTCAGGACCCGGGCCAACTCCCAGGGTGTAACCGGCTTCCTTCTGAGTGTATTACTTTTCAGCAGGTTACCGCAGTCTCTGTTGGCTTCTGCAACCTTGTCATCTCATCCTTCTCAAATGGGGAAAGGCCAAAGTGATGGGCAGACTAGCCTTAAAGGGACCGTGGCCTGCCTTATCACAATCCGTCAAAAGGAATAATTGAAAAAAATGTAGGCCCTCTGTGTGTGTGTGTGTGTGTGTGTGTGTGTGTGTGTTTGTGTGTGTGTTCCCTCTCTTAATCCCACAGGTCAAAATTTAGCCACACTTGATAGAGGGACAGAAGTTCTAAAAGTTATTTAAAAGAACCCAGAATTAACAAACAGGTGCACCTGATATGCCCCGCTTTTTAGGGAACCAGACTCCATTAGTTCTGGTGCTTGCTATATGGAATTATGGGTGTTTATAAACAAGATAAATAGCCTGCTTGAGACAATGTTCAGTCCATGCAGCCCCTACTCAGCCCCCATTCACATATTTTAGCAAGTAGAGCAATTAAACAGGCAGGCCCCTGCCCACATTTCATGTGCTGGTGGTAGCTGCCACAGGCTCTGATGAAAAGAGGGAGTCACTGCCACAGAAGGCTTATTCCCTGGCCATGACCCTCCTTTCTAGGGATGTGAAAACGTGGTTCAGATGTTCGGAGTTTGGACTGAACTCGGTCTGTTCAGACATCCAAACCGAATGTCCAAACCGAACTTGAAAACAGCCAAACAGTTTGGTCATGTTTGGGTGAGTTCGGATGAGTTCAGGGGCAAGAAAAACATGACTTCAGGTGGGAAAAACGTGACTGGAAGGGGGAGGCAGCTGAGGAGCAGACTTCCTGGCCCCAGGGGTTGGATACCAGTGGTTATTTCAGGGCAAAATGATACCGATACCGAAAACAATCTTCAAATTCGGTATTGGTATCAATAGCGCTATTTTCTAATGTTTAGCTAAGTTCGGCCAAACCGAACTCCGCTGAACCGAACAACTGAACCCGAACCCGGGTTTCAAACTGAACGTCCGAACATCCGAACCGCATTCTATTGGCACTTCCCGACTCCTGTCTGTTGTGCTCCCTCTTGCAGCAATGCTCTCGTGTTTGGGTGACTGCAAGAGGAGGTCCTTCCTGCACCCCTGCTCTATCCTCTCTCTTCTTGCAGCCACTTTACAGCTGATCACTCTCTCACCCAAGCACAGGAGCAGCAATCAGGGGTGAAGTGGTGGCAAGAGGAAAGAGTGTGATCAGTCGACTCCAAGAGAGCAACCAGCTGAGAAGAGGCTGTAAGAGGGAAGAACAGGAATGCAGAAAGGACATTCTCCTCTTGCCCCCACTCTATACTCTTGCAGATGCTTCACAGCTGAATGCTCCAAGCCATGCTAGGTACAATTCTGTGGTACTGGTGGATCTGGATGTGGGTGAGGCTGCAGAAAAACCTAATTGGTCGACACTGTGGGTAGGGGCTGCATAGGGGGTGAAGGCAAAGATCTGGTAAACACCTAAATAGATGGGCAGGCACCCACCCACCTGGTGGGTGTTAATGTTGGCTTTCGTTACTTATTTTCACTTATTTATTTTCACCCTATGTAAAACATTTGCGGTAGTAACCAGGGCTTGAGTTCAGGAAGCATTTGTCTTCGTTGCAAGCATTTCAGCAGTAGGCTGTGCAAGGTGTGTTAGTGGGGTGTTAAAATGTTACTGTTTAAACACCACTGTGGACTGTGAGTCCAAGACCATCCCTTTGCAATAAGTCTCTCAGATCCAGCATTTGGGTGTGTAGGAACGAGCAGCGCTAGTTTTTCCTTGCTCTCTTCATTTTTGGAACAGTAGAGGATGGGTAGGGTAGGGAGGTCCGGAGGAAGGGAGGTCCGGAGCCAACCTGGTTTCTGCCAGGAGGAAGTTCAAAAGCCTAAGTGAGGCCACTGAGAACACCCTCTCCAGAGTCAGACACACACACACACACCAGGATATACGTGGGACCTCCAAGAAGGCACCCCTGGTCGACCACAGCGCCTGCTCCAGGGCCTGGCAGGGACCCGAGTTCACTGCACCAAAAAATCTTAAATTCTGCAACCAGTGAAGCCAAATTCTGCAAATTCACCATGAGCATTAATTAATATTTGCATAATAAACTTGATTTACATAACTATGAATGCTGGGAAGCAAATTTGCAATAGGTTTGACATAGAACCACAACTTTGCTAATCAAACACGACTCAAATCTTCTGGATTTTCAGCACCCCAGAATTCCCACCTCATATTAAAACCCCAGACCTCCTTCACCCAAACATAGGGCCTTCAAACTCCATCCATCCACAGTTCATCTCCCAGGGGCCTATTTACCCTCAGGTCATGGTCACACCTTCCTGACAGATGGCAGCTGCAGCAGCAGTTTAGTTTAGGGTCAGGTGACAGGTTTATGCCTGAGCCAGGATTTAAAGATCCTGCAAACAGCGCTCACCGCAGTTTCACTGCAATTTCAACATGGCACTGCGAGGATTGGCTGATTCTGCAAGAATCACTGCAAATTGCAGCAACACAGTCAACACGGGTCCCTGACTATTTGCTTTGGATTATTAATTATTATTATTATTATTATTATATTATTATTATAAGCATTTATATAGCACCAGCAATGTACCTTGCACTTTACAAAGAATAAGATAGACATGGTCCCAGCCGGAGAGCTTACAATCTAAAGACAGGGGGATGGGAGACTGGTACGGGGGAACAGAGGGAGAGACAAGGCATGCAACATTCATGAGGATGTGAGAGCTCACGTACACATTCTTGGCTTGGTTACAGTAAATAGGGAGTTTGCAGATACCAGATGGGGAATAATCCTCGGTGGAGATGCTTAGTAAGAGTTAGGATAGGCAGAGTGGAAGAGGTGGGTTTTGAGGAGGGACTTGAAGGTGTGGAGGGTGGGGACAAGGTGGATGAGGGCAGGGAGGGAGTTCCAGGCATGCGGGGCAGCGAGGGAGAAGGGACGAAGGCAGTTGTGGGAGCAGGGGAGGCATGGGAGGGTTAGGGAGGGGATGGAAGAAGAGCGGAGTGTTCAAGCAGGGGTTCGGAGGGAGATCAGGGCAGAGAGGTAGGGGGATCGAGGTTGTGAAGGACTTTGTAGGTGAAGATGAGGAGTTTGTGCAGAATATGCTTGGGAAGAGGGAGCCAGTGGAGAGAGGAGAGGAGAGACTGCATGTGGTCAAAGCGATGGGCTAGGTGCATGATCCTGGCAGCAGAATTTTGAACAAAGATGAGGGAAGAAAGGTGGGAGCGGGGAAGGCCAGTGAGGAGGAGTTTACAATAGTCAAGGTGTTAGATGACTAGGGTGTGGATGAGAGTTTTGGCAGAGGAGAAGGACAGAAAAGGGCGTATCTTGGCAATGTTGTGGAGGGAGAAGCGGCAGGATTTGGCCACGAAGTCAATATTGCTTAATGAGCACTGCCTCTTTAAAAGCGGGCTAATCGTTAGCAGAATCATGACTCCATGGTAGCATACTTGTATTTGGAGTTTCCATCTGAGATCCATGTGTAGGACTGAAGACAAATAGCCTGGTGGTATTCAAGGTAAATTACTGTGGTTCAAAGGTACCTCAGGGGGTAGTCTTGCTCAAATGGACAATTCCTCAGAGGTAGACATCTTATATTTATTTACATAACTATGTCTACTGGGCAACAGCAGCTTCTTTATGGTTGCAATTATAATCTTGTCCTCTACAGTACATGGATGTGGTTTTGAATAGGGTTACCAACCCTCTGAGTCTGACCGAGTGCCCAGGATGTGATGCATCATCTCCAGGCACTGGGTGAAACCCCCATTTCCCAGGTTTTCTAGGGACAACACCCACATTTTTTCATGAGATGCCTGGGCCACAGCAGATCAGGACAGAACAAAAAGATTCTCTTACTCCCTTTCCGATATGCTCTTGTAGAATATTGGGACAGCACAGCATTCTCTAATGGGCATGGCTACATTGGAAAGGGCCCAAAGAATCCATATGCCCTGCTTCCTTTGTTTCACAGCTTCTAAGAAGGTGGCAAACCTAATTGTGAAGGATGTGGTTGGTTACTTCTCTGGCTCACTGAATGGCCTCTCTCTCTCTCTGAGAGAGTTTGGAAGTCTGACCTTCCCACTCTAATGAAAATGTACTGTCCCAGGTAAAATATTTGAAGTATGCCAGATTTAAAATGTGCATTCTGGAAAAAGTGAATCACTCATCTTCAAATTCAAGAGGCAAAAGCATCAGTGAAGCAACTTCATGTTTAAAACCATTTTTAAATGGGCATGGCTGGGAGGGGTCATTGTGCGCTGCGTGGGACAGCCATGGACCACACACACACTTCGGGTGAGTGGGAGGGGATTGGGCACCCCTACCCACGCCCATTTCGACCTGCCCCTGCACAGAGCATCCTGGATTTTTCCCTGATGCTCCATGAGTGGGCAGTGCATGGGTTATGGGAGCACCCCATTAGATGGGCATGTGGATGCGTGTGGGATGGGTGGGCCTGTGGGGGTTCATCTCATCTAAAAACAGCCTAAGTTTCTTCAAAGATTTATGGGGTTTGGGGAACATAGCTATGACACCTTCATCATTCCAACTGGTGTTATACTGTCTAATTGTGAGCATGTCTTTTGTCTGGCAACATGATGACACACAAAGCTGTTCAGATATAGTGCATAATTTTTAATACATGGTTGTCAGAATCAGAATATTACTAATTTAAGCACCTAAGTAATATAAACTTTATTTTATGATACTTAAGAGAGTTAGGAACCCGATTCCTCCCAGGAGAAAAAAAATGACTTTTGAAATATTAGACAATTTATGTTTTATTAATAAGAATACAAAGATGCACAGTATAGGCTAAATTAAAAAGAATAGGACAGCAGTAAAACTATAAAGACAGAATCAATTTTACATATTAGATATTGAAGGGTCGTGCAAATTAAATCACTTGCTGTTACTAAAAGGTGCTAGGGTAATAATTCCTTTTTAAAAAAAAAATAATCTTTTCCTGCCAAATGGCTTAAAACTTGCGGCATTGCCACTGAAGATGACTTTGATCATAAACAGCCTGAAAGTGAATTCATAGTTTGATCGTGTTTTTTTAACACCCGTTGTGGTAGTATAACTGAAAGTCACAGAACCAAACAATCCTTCTGCCTAAGGAATTACTCAATTGCTTCACAGGGAACTGTTTTCATACACTAGGGTATAGTGGGTACACAGCAAGTCAGGCAACCCATTTATTGAATCTGGGGTGCCCGACTCACAACTGGGTGTTTTCAGATGAGATGGCCAAGCAGGAGCCGTGGATCTGACCACATATCTGAAGGTGGAGTTGCTTGATGCACGCTCCCATGAGCCATGGAGTACCCACTCATGGCCATGCAGAGAGTCATGCCGGGAAATCCAGAATGCTCCATATGGGGCCAGCCAAAGGTACAATGGCTGCTTCCATGGCTACAGTAGCCACGCCGGGAGCCGCCCATTTGAATTGCTACCCACGCACTCCACCTGTGTGGGTGCAACCTTGCCTTGCTAATGACTAGCTCATTTGAAAACACCCTCAACTGTGTTCGGAAACCAATTGGTACCCAAAAATTACCCGACAGGCTACCTAACTTACCAGGCTAACTCATCTCACCACCAGACTTCTGCCCCTCCAGTCCGGTCACTGCTTGCTGCTTGCTGCTCCCTGCTCGTCCCCAGCCTTCACGCTGCTCAGCTGAGCTGGGGACTAGCCCTATTCATATTTTTCATGAGGGAGGGTGGGTGGGCGAGGAAACCTCTTCCCACCTGCATGCATCACAACAGAGCTGTTATCGGAGGTGTTATTGCAGTCCCCAAAGACATTGGTCTTGGGGAACTTCAATATGCACACTGATGCCAGTTTTAGTGGGGTGGAGTGTGAGTTCAGTTCATGATCAACATGACAACCATGGGCCTGTCTCAAGTAGTTAATGGCCCGACACATGATGGGGGACATAACTTGGATATGATTTTTTGCACTGGCCTTCAGCCGGGTGATCAGTTGGTGGGGGAAGTGTTAGCTGATCCCTTGAAATTGATGGATCATTACCTCCTAAAGACTTGTCTCCCTGCAAACGTCGGCCCCTGGAGAGGTGTGGAACCAGTTCGGTTGTTCTGCCCCCAGAAACTGATGGAACCTGAGAGGTTCCAGAATGCCCTTGGAGAATTCCCCTCTTATCTTGATGACTGTCCTCTCAATGACCTTACCTTAAGGCCAGTCGGGAGACGTCAGAGACGTTGCTGGCAAGAGTAGTAAATGCCTCCCTTTGGGAGGGCAGAGTACCAAGCTGCCTCAAGGAGGCAGTGGTGCAGCTGCTGCTCAAGAAACCATTGCTTGACATTGACATCATTGCCAGTTATCGGCCTGTCTCTAATCTTACCTTTTTAGGGAAGATTATTGAACAGGTTGTGGCTCGGAAGTTGCAGGAGCATCTGACTGGCATCAGTTTCCTGGATCCCTCACAGTCCAGCTTTCATCCAGGTTTTGATACTGAGACTGTGCTTGTGGCTTTGGTCGATGACCTCTGCCAAGAGTTGGATCAGGTTCGATCGACCCTGCTGATTCTATTATATCTATCAGGTGCTTTTGATACAGTTGACCACAAGATGTTGGTGACTCGCCTATGAGACCAGGCCGGGGTGGGCGGAGTTGTCCTTGACTGGGTCCGCTCATTCCTGGGTGGAAAAACTCAGTGGGTGGTGCTCGAGGATTGTTCTTCATCTCCTTGGGACCTCTCGTGTGGGGTCCCGCAAGGTTCTATTTTGTACCCTCTCCGGTTCAATGTGTACATGCAACTGCTGATGAGGTTGTGAGAAGGTTTGATGTCGGTGTCATCAATATGCTGATGGCACCCAGCTTTACCTCTCATTTTCATCTGACCCAGACCTGTCTTGGTGCTTACCCAATGCTTGGCAGCTGTGGGGGACTGGATGAAGGTGATCCGACTAAAACTGAATCCTGACAAGATGGAGGTGATGCTAGTGGGTAAGGCAATAGGTGTGATGTCCCCTGTTATTGATGGGGTTCGTCCCCTATTGGTTTCCCAGGTTTGTAACCTGGAAGAGCTCCTCGATTGGCTCCACCTGGATGTCCAGGTGGATGCTGCGGCAAGGAGCATGTTCTACCAACTACATGTGGTGCAGCGCCGTCAGTCATATAACTCATACTCAGAACTGGCTACTATCATTCATGCTATCATTACCTCAAGAATGGACTATTGTAATGCGCTGTACGTGGAGCTACCCATGGTGATGGTCCAGAAGCTGCAGCAGGTGCACAATGCGGTGGCCCATCTCCTTAGACGGATGGGTCACCGTGAACACATTATACCAGTGCTCCGTTCACTTCACTGACTGTCTATAATTTTCCAGGCCCGATTCAAGGTGTTGGTTTTTACCTATAAAGCCCTAAATAGCTTGGGCCCTGCCTACCTGTGGGACTGCCTCATACCCAGGGCACCGTGTTGACTGCGTTTCTGTAATTTGCAGTGATTTTTGCAGAATCAGCCAATCCTCGCAGTGCCATGCTGAAATTGCAGTGAAACTGCAGTGAGGGCTGTCTGCAGGATCTTTAAATACTGGCTCAGGCATGAACTTGTCGCCTGACTCTAAACTAAAACTGCTGCTGCAGCTGCCATCTGTCAGGAAGGTGTGACCATGACCCAAGGGTAAATAGGCCCCTGATGAACTGTGGGTGGTGGTGTCTGAAGACCCTATGTTTGGGTGAGGGAGGTCTGGGGTTTTAATATGAGGTGGGAATTCTGGTGTGCTGAAATTCCAGAAGATTTGAGTCGTGTTTAATTAGCAAAGTTGTGGTTCTATGTCAAACCTGTTGCAAATTTGCTTCCCAGCATGGATAGTTATGTAAATCAAGTTAATTATGCAAATATTAATGCTCACGGTGAATTTGCAGAATTTGGCTTCACTGGTTGCAGAATTTAAGTTTCTTTGGTGCAGTGAACTCGGGTCCCTGCCAGGCCCTGGAGCAGGCGCTGTGGTCGACCAGGGGTGCCTTCTTGGAGGTCCCCCAGATATCCTGGTGTGTGTGTCTGACTCTGGAGAGGGTGTTCTCAGAGGCCGCACTTAGGCTGTGGAACTCCCTCCTGGCAGAGACCCGGTTGGCTCAGGACCTCCCTTCCTTCTGACGAAGATGAAAAATCTGGTTGTTCCACCAGGTGAGGGAGATGGATGATGGGTGGGTGGGATGGGTTAGGGTGGTGGGTGATGATTATTCCCAGTGATTTAGTTGAATTTTAATGTTTAACTAGTGTATTTTTGTATTTTTTGTTTTTATTGTTATCTGCCTTGAGCTGCTGGGAGCAAAAGAGGTGAGATATAAGTATTCCAATTAAAAAATTAATTGAATAAATATATGCACTTCCTAGTGGGTCCCCTGTCCCTATGAAAACTCAAAATGGGGGTGTGCACAGGACCCATGTGCACAAATATATGGGTCCTGGCTGTGGCCACGGGTGCCTTCCACCAATTACATCTGGTGAAAAGGTTCTGCCCATATGTCTCAGACTCCATTCTCACCACTGTCTTCCATGTTTCTGTCACCTTCAGGCTAGACTACTCCAATGAGCTCTATGTGTGGCTGCCCATGATGACAGTCCAGAAGCTGAAACTGGTGAAAAATGTTGCAGCCCATCTCCTAAAGGGGATGGGCAACAGAGAGTACATCCAACTGGTGCTCCAGGTGTTGCACTGGTTGCCAGTTGTATTTGTGGCCCAATTCAAGATTCTGTTTTTAATCTATAAAGCCCTACACTGTCTGCGTCCTGCTTATCTTAGGGACCACCTCACTCCCTGGACCCCGGCCCCTGCCATCATCTGGGAATGTCCTCCTGGAGATTCCACATTTTTACCAGGTCTGGAGAGACAGGAGGGTGTTCTCGGAGGCTGCTCCATCACTGTGGAATGCCCTCCCAGCAGAAGTCTACCTCAGCTCAGACTTTCTTACTTTCTGCCCGCACTGTAAGGCCTGGCTCTTCCGCCAGGCATTTGGCAAGGGGCAAGGGGAGGGTGGGATGGGTTGGGGGGGTGTTACTGTATAGACTTTTTAATGAAATCAATTGACTTTTTATTATTGTTTTTATTAATTATTTTTAGTATTTATGTAAACCGTGCTAAGTCACTGTATGGTAAGAGGGGTGGGGTAGTAGTAAGTAAATAAAATAAATATCACTACCATATTTCATGACTGAATGTTCACAGGCTACTACACAGTAGCTCAAGATACTCTCCTCACACTAGCTATTGCCTGGGTGATATCATACTTCTAAGGGCTCTTGGATTTCACAGACCAGAAGTTGTATGGTGGTTTGGCTTATCCATATGTAACAGTGACTATGTGGTAGCAGTATGTGTATGATGATTGTGACCATGACATCTCAGAACCCAATCCATGGTAAGCACATCTTGGACTGGCCAAGAGTTAATGCCCAAATGGTAAAGCCCAAGAGTTAATTCCCTAATATGCTAACTTTTGTGTGTTTAACAATGAAAACCATTGGCTAGTGCTATATCTGGTAACAGCCAGTAACTGCTACCAATTCAGAAAAGAGACTGGGCAAGTTTTATGACAAAAACATTCTTTAGTCACCAGTTTTGCAAGGGTCTCCCAAATAAATGGATTCTGGGTCCATGAAGACCTCAGCTGAGGACAGATTCAAACTTTCATAAATGCTTTGACCATTCTGCAGAGAAAATTGTGTAAACCCTGCCTTTCCCTAATATAATAAAGAGAAAACTACACAACTGATGTTTTTAAATCTCTATGTTAAGATTAGTTACTTGGGAAAAATTGGACAACTGTATTTATATTTTTCTCTAATCCAGAAGACAGAAATAGATGAAAATGTTCGCTTAGCTAATGTTCTATGGAACAACAAAGTGCAACTTCTATACAGTAGCTTCAAAGAAATGGAGGCAATCCACTTGAAATATTGAGCAAAAAACAACAAATTTTTATTTCCTGACTCGTTTTTTTCTTATATCTTTATCTTCTATTTCTCTCCAGCAGACAATGCAATGTTCCTGCTATGAAAGTTGATAAGAGATTAGATAAATATAATAAATATAAGCATGATATTTTGGCACGGGCAAATTATTGGTAGGCATGTGAGGTGAAGAAGAGTGTTCTGTAAAAAAAGAAAGGAAAAATAAATTGGTGAATTTTGAAACATCTTTAAAATAATGCATATAGCTTGTTTTTTTAACGATAGCTACAGTCTCTCTAAACTTTTACTGTAAGTGAAAAAAAATGGAATCAGAGATTGAGCTTTGTATTCCTGTTTTTAGTTGTTCAGACACCCTCTTCTTTGCAATGTAATACTTTTCTGCAATGTTCCACATAAATACTAACAGATACCACATCTTCTTTAGGGATGTGCGAATGCGGTTCGGATGTTCAGAGTTTGGACTGAACTCTGTCTGTTCGGACGTCCAAACCGAACATCCGAACCAAACTCGAAAACGGCCGAACAGTTTGGTCATGTTTGGGTGAGTTTGGATGAGTTTGGGTGCGGGAAAAACATGGGTGGGAAAAACATGGCTGGAAGGGGGAGGCAGCTGAAGAGTAGACTTCCTGGCACCAGGGGTGGAGACCAGGGATCATTTCAGGACCAAATGATACCAATACTGAAAAAAAATCTTCGAATTCGGTATCTGTATTGATAGTGCTATTTTCGAATGTTTGGCCAAGTTCGACCAAACTGAACTCCGCCGAACTGAACAACCGAACCGGAACTCGAGTTTCGAACTGAACGACTGGACATTCAAACATCTGAACTGCATTCTGTTCGCACATCCATAACCTTCTTCACTTTTGCCTTTGTTCCTGTTCAACTGTTCCTGGCCACTGAGATCTAGAGTTGAAATTAATATTCAGGCAAAAAAGTATGTTTTTGCTATAAGAATCAAAGCAGATGAAGCAGATAATAATAACTGCTATTTGTTTCAATTAACTGGATATCCATTTTGGTCATTTCAGTTAAGTTATTTAGGTTTTTGTGCAACTAGTGATATATGCATGCACAATAGCCATATGAAATAACTGAAATAACATGATAAATAAACAACACATTTACAAACGTGATGCTGGTCTAGGAGGGCCCGCTTTGGCCCAACTGGGCCAGCATCATGGCTGGTGGCCAAGCCAGAAATGTGATCCCGGAGCAAAGCGGTTCCACGGTCCTTGCCCATCTACTGCCAGCCGGGCCAGAGCAGGCAAACCAGGTGGGAACGTTATTCCCAGTCCAGGCTTCTCTCAGCTTAAGGGGTTTCTATGGCACCCAGCCATGGTTGCCTATAATAGGCAGCCAGGTTTGTACATCATGCAGGGAGACAGAATGCCAGCAGCAGCGTGGGGGCATGGCTGGGTGACCGCACATCACTCCCTGCCACTCTCCCCCAACAGGGCAGGTCCAGGTAAGTATGGATATTATTCACATTAGTTAACACCTAATAAGTAACTCAAATGGAATGCCGTATGCAAATATCTATTTCAGTTGCAGACATTATTTTGATAACTACCAGAAAATGTGAATAATAACCATGAATAAAATATCCATATTGATTTCAGCTCTGCCCATATCCTTTTTCTTCAGTTATTATGCTCTTCAACTTCTCCCTTCTTCCTCCTGATTTCACTACATGGCCCAACCCCCTCAATCTGGCAGTTCTGGCTTTCCCTTTGACATTCCTCATTCCCAGTTACTTTCTAATGCCATCATTTTTGTTTCTCTGTCATATCGTATGCCCCATATCCATTTTAGCATCCTTATTCTTTATGCAGAAGTGTCTTTCTCTTTCTTTTTTCTTATCACGCAGGCTTCTGCTCCATACAGTAACATTGGTCTCACCACAGTTTGATAGATCTTGACCTTTAGCTTTATTGGCATCTTTCCTATCACATGCAAGACCTGACACTTCTTTCCACAGATAGCACATATATAATAGTAAATAAATTGGGAAGAGTTGTGACAGTTTATTGGCTCATGCTGCTATTATCCTCCATCTAGTTTTCATTACCACCTAAAATATATACCTCTAAGTTTCCTTTTCCATTAAAAAACAAACAAACCAAAAGACGGGAAAAAGCCCAAAGAAAACATGTAAAGTGAGATTCACAGAATTACTACTGACTGACCCAAAGCTACTGCAGTCATCAGCAAAGGACTGAGGAGACCGTACACAGTGAGGAGACTATGGCCATTTTTAGATGGATGATGTGGGGAGGGGCAGGTGTGTGCATGTACATGCTCAATGGAGTGCACATGCATTTTGGATAGGTGATGGAGGGTTTAGATGGTGGTGGACTGTGGATCAGAATGCACTTGGTGTGTTCTACCTGCTGTCCACTCATGCCCCCACACAAAGTAACCCAGATTTTTTCCCGGTTGCTCCATGCAGGTAGATGGGTGGAGGGTCATGGGAGCGTGCTCCCACCCTCCACCACTTTTAAATGGGTGGTACCACACATGTCCACTGGGTGGACTTGTGTAGCACCATCTTAGCTAAAAACGGTCTAATAGAAATGCTGCAAGGAAAAATGCCAGTGGGCTCAGAGGTGCAGGAGTATGGGAAATTTAATCTGTGGCAAAAAATATTTTTTTAGAGATCTTCTATCCCATGGCAAATTTCAGACCACAAACATTATTATAGAAGCAGAGGATATAAGAGCAAAATTCAATTACCAAAAACCCAAAATTTCTTAAACTCATTAATACCAAACTAAATTGCGTCTCTCATAACACAAAGTAGTGGAGATATACTATGGGTATTTTCAGATGTTACGAGATCACAGTGAACCACGGTGGATACCCACCTGTGGTCACTGTGGCTCGAACGTCTGTTTGGCGGCCGCCAGATGTTCGCCACGGTCAATACCCGCATGGGGTCAATTTGAACCACGCTTCCCGGGCTAGCCGGGGGAATGTCCCGGGAAGCGTGGTCAAAAAGATCCCCAGCGGGGACCAAAAAAAAGTAACATCTGGCCGGTTGCCAC
>QEPC01013456.1:2890533-2925567 GCA_003113815.1 Sphenodon punctatus | reverse complement strand
AGTGTTTGTGTGAAGAATGCATCCAGGAACTGCCTCAGGGCAGTGTGTGTATGAAGAATGCATCTGGAACTTACTTGTGGAATTGTAAACCTAGAAGATTGAAAAACCAGAACTTTAATGTGTGTGTAAAAATGCATGGCATTTGGTGTTCTATAAATAAAATAGTACTAAACAATGGTGGCTCTGTTTCCCTACCTCTCCTCCACCCACCCTGGCTTCCAGCTTCAGCCTGGCAGGTAGGAGGATGGTAGTGATAGTGACAGCAGTGACCTGCTGGTAACTTCTGTACCTAACCTAACCAGGGTTCGGGCATGTGAAACACTGGACAGACTAGACCTGAGAAGCAGGGCAGAGATAAAAATGGAGACAGAGCTTTCTTACCACAGCCAGCCCATCCCCAACTACCCTACACCCTCATGACCCATTCCCTTCTCCCCACATCTTTGTTTTTTACTTCAGTCTCAGTTTTTGGCAATTGGTTATTGTGAATCTGCATAAATGCACATAAATATATGCAAATATAAGTTAATTAGCATATCCTTCGGATCCCTATCCCAATAATCTTTCCAAGGAGAAGGAAAGAACTGGTTTTCTCCTTGTTGCTTTGTATTCAATGACTCAAACCCATTCTCCTATCCCAAACTGCTCTGGTCAGTGAAGATGACAAATCTCTGGTCAGCAGGTGAGCAAACTCCAAAATGTGCTGATTTCATCATTCCAGTACTGCACCAGCTCAATCCTCAAACCTGCGTGACTAATCTTAAATATCCTTGTGAGCCATTCTTAGACACCTAAACATCTGTTCCAAGTTTTAAAATTAGATCCTCCTGGGTAACTGTGTTAGAAACAGCAGGAGTTTAGGGTTCAGTCTGAAACACAGCATTCTGGAGATGCAGTCAGTTCATTTAAAATCAATAAAGCTTCTCTTTGGAAATGATTGGTTCTTTTTGACCTGCGTTGCCTAAAGTAGAGTTGCTTATGCTCCAAAGGACAGAACCACACCCACCCACACTGCCTCCATGCAAATTGAGCAGAAAGCAAATTAGAGTGCCTTTCCGAATTGCAAATGTTGCACTGTGGCAAGGATTCAAAAATCAAACCACCCCAGACATGAATTAATTAATTCATGAACGAATGTTTAAAAGCCTAATGCATGGGGTGGGGAAGCTTTTCCATCCATCAGATCATCTAGAAAATTAGTATCTATTCTGTGGACCGGATAGGAGTTGGGGGCAGCGGGGCTTAAGGGGTATGCTCATGATGGGAGAAGGAAAGGGAGGGCTCAGATCATGGATCTATGCTATGGGTCCATCCCCTGTCCTTGAACGCATGCCCTTGTCTCCTATCATTTCCCCTGAACTCACTCTTGCATTGCTTGAGGGTAAGGAGCCGATCTGGGAAGTAGAAATGGGCTAAATAAAAAACAGCGTGGGCTGGATTTGATCCATGGGCTGGAGGTTCTCCATGCCCAGCTTCATATTCAGAGTCCATTATCTCTTCTCATACGACAATTGGGCAGTGTGAGTTATTAACAGGAGAAAAGATGCAGTCAAAGGATGTGGTGTATGCTTTAAAATAGTCATTTCAGGTGATCCACAATCACAAGATTTAGGTTATGTGGTAAGAGCCAGGCTTGGGCAAGGCCTCTGTGGGCACAAGAAGGAGGATATAAGTCTCCGCCCCCCCCACCCCCAACCTTAAACCCATACACAGGGGATAATCACAGTGCAGCTGTAGCATGCAATAACTTCTCTATGGCAAAGTACCCTGCTGCAATTAGCAGGTCACAAAGCCCTCTCACCACAAACCTCTCTCTCTGATTACAGGCAATTAAAGAAGATCCTCGCCCAACTATTTTAAAAAAAATAAAAATAAAGTGCTATTTTCTTTGACAACACACTTGTAGGAATTGAAACTAAATGCTACGGTGGATGGCCTGGGCAAAACTCTTCTATATTTTCAATCCAAGATATGCAAAAACAATCAACTCTGAGTGTATGCAATCTCCTTCCAAGACAACCCATCCATTCTCCTACCGCACAAGGCAGCTGATTTAAAAGAGAGAGGAACCTTTAGCCCTCAAGCATCATCTAGCCTGGGGCTGATTTTCATTTCCAGTTCCTCTAACTCGCCTCTGGGCCCAGCGCCTCAAAGATTGAAGGAGAGAGCTCAGGAAGAAGACAGCAGAGAAGAGTGTGCAGTGCACATTAAAGAGTAGGGACTGGATCTGTCCAAGAGAGATCTGTGATCTAGACTTCCCCTGTTTTCCTTCTGGCTTGAGCAAACATCCAGTCATGCATTCATTCTCAGCATGCACTCCCTGCATCTCTTGATTTTGTCCATCTTTCCGCAGGCCACACCCTGCAAATGCCTTCTCATTGCTGTCTTCAATAGACATTTTTACACACACCTTAAAGTTCTGGTCTTCCAATCTTCTGGGTTTACAAGTCCAGAAGTAAGTTCCAGATGCATTCTTTTCTCTCTCTCTCTCTCTCTCTCTCTCTCTCTCTCTCTCTCGCACACACACACACACACACACACACAACCTTGAGGCAGTTCCTGGATGCATTCTTCACACACACACACTGCCCCATATAGGACGACTGTCTTGGGCTCCTCAGGATGACTGTGGGCCATTTTTTCCCCTGAAGTAACTAGTTTACTATGTTTGCAAGTTGTCCAGTTTGGAATTTATTAGTCCATTCAGATTATTGGGTTTCTTCCTACCTGTCCCTGGGGTATTTTTGACCAGTGGGTTTTGATTATTGACACAATAATTATCAGAGGGTAAAATTTTATTGTTCCTTTTTTGTTAGGTATTCGGCCATGTGGTTTTACTTTTTTAATTTCTGTTGTTGTATGAATACTTGCAATTGATTGTTTGTGTGTAACTTATGTATATTTGTTAAAAGCAATGACCTATGGCTACGCTAGAATAAATTATCTCTCTCTCTCTCTCTCTCTCTCTCTCACACACACACACACACACACTGCCCTGAGGCAGCCTAAAGTAGCCGTAGCTGTAGACATGAAGGGCTGCCATGGAAACCAAGTGACCACATGCTGCCTGGAGCAAAGCAGTTTACTAGGAAAACTTTTTACACACAAAAGTTCTGGGAGAAGTTCTAAGCAGAAGTTCAAAGAGCCAGATGTTTAAGATCCAGGTGAGTGATTTAGACACACAGAAAGTTCAGGATGTAACAGCAAACATACAGAAGAAATATCTATGTCCTGTGGCACATTTCTAAATGTCTAGGGTGCCACCAAGACATAAAATAACTTAGTTCCTCTCTCTCTTTTATATATACTTCTGCCCTAAATGTGTAGTCTAGTGGAGTAAGAAAGCTGGAAACTAAAGTGTTAGCAGAACTGTCAAGAACAAGTTTCTGAAGATGAAGTCCCAGATTTTTATAGTGCAATAAAGTGTGTCCGTTTTACACATAAAGATCTTTCTGTTACTAGTGGGGCTCATATTTGGGAACACACAGCCAGAGAGCAACTTCAGGGAGAGAAAGATTTAGAGGGAGTAATTTTTTCTCTTAATAGTCCAGTTTACATAGCTTAATGTGTGCCATAGCTCAGCCCCAGCAGCACCTTTTCCAGAACCTATTCCAGCAATACCACCTATTCTACAATACCACCTATTCTGCAAGACTCAACACTTGGGGAAAGCAACCAGTATTTCTCTAGCAGAATTGGTAATAATCTATAGTGCCAAACAGCTGATTGGCCATGTCAGCGCCAGCCCACAGCTCAGACCTCTATCAGATTTAATCTGACACTAAGTGCTAGCAAAATATGGAAAAGAACAGGGGCTGTTGAAATCATGGGTCTCTGTATGGCAGCTTCACCAACTTCTTTGAACACCCTCCATGTTTTTGAGGTCATGGATGAGACTTCTTGATCAAGCCTGAGCCCTGGCATGTATCTCTCTGAACTGTTCCAGCATGCTACAGAGATGAAGATCTGCAGAAGTTGAAGTTCCATTCAGAATGCATACTTCGACATAGGAGATAGAGTCTCTCTTTGGGTACAGAATCCCACTGTTCTTCCTGCAGGAAGTCCAAGTCTCCCTTTCAGGAGAGACAAAGAGACAGGCATTCAAGTCTCAGAAAACTCTTTCCTGGTTTATTTATTTATTTATTTTTACAAAAAATTGTATCCCACATCCTCCTGCACACAGGCAGCTCGGAGTGGTGCACAACATAAAAACAACAATCAATAAAACCATCTAAAATCCTACAATACATAAAAATATACATCATAAAATTTCAGCAGCAGTTAAGGCAAAATAAAATCTTTCCCCCTCCCCTCCCCACCCCATCCCTGAAGACCCAACAGAACAACCAGGTCTTACAACATCTATAGAAAGAAGGGGGGTCCAGGGACAGACAGGCCTCCAATGGGAGGGAGTTCCACAGCCAAGGTGTGGCCACCTAGAACGCCCTCTCTGCCGTCACCACCCGGCATACCCAGGGGACTTCGAGTTGGGTGCCCCCAACCGACCTCAAGGGCCACAAAATGACCCGAGGCCTGAGGCGGTTTCGCAGGTAAGCAGGACTCAAGGCATTTAGGGCTTTATAGGTCATAACCAACACCTTGAATTGGGCCCAGAAGACAATATGCAGCCAGTGCAGAGTACAGAGCATAGGTGTAATGTGCTCGCGGTGGCCCGTCCCCATTCGGAGATGAGCTGTCGCTTTCTACACCAGCTGCAACCTCTGAACCATTGTCAAAGGTAGCCCCACGTAGAGTGCATTAAATTAGTCTAGTTGCTGTTTGGTTGCTCCCCATCCTCCCTACTACACCCTCCCTCCCCCTGCCATGCCAGGTGCCTGCCTCTGAATTTATTTATTTATTTATTTATTTATTACAAGCATTTTGTATCCAGCCCCTCCTGCCACAGGCAGCTCGGGGTGGCTCACAGCAATATACATTGACAATTAAAATCATAAAACTATAAAACATATTATTATACCCCCATCCCTCTCCTCCCCCCCCACCCCTACCCATCTCCCCCACCAAATGCCTGGTGGAACAGCCAGGTCTTACAGCTTTTACAAAAAGAAGGAAGGTCAGATGCACCCCTACTAGAAGGAACTTCCACAGCCTCAGTGAAGCCACTGAGAATGCCCTCCCTTGCGTGGCCACCCGGAAGACTCAGGGGACTACAAGGAGGGCATCCCCTGATGACCACAGGGGGCATTCCAGTACCCAGGGGGTGAGGTGGTCTCACAGATAGGCAGGGCCCAGACCGTTTAGGGCTTCATAGGTTAAAACCAACACCTTCAATCGGGCTCGGAAGGCTATCGGCAGCCAGTGCAGAGAATGGAGCACTGGTGTCATGTGTTCCTGGTGGCCCAATCCCACCAAGAGATGGGCCGCAGCATTCTGCACCAGCTGAAGCCTCTGTGCCATCACCATGGGTAGCCCCACATAGAGTGCATTACCATAGTCTATTCTAGATGTGATGAAAGCATGGATGATGGTGGCCAGGTCAGAGTCCAAAACGTACAGCCTAAGCCAACGTACCAGATATAATTGGCGAAAGGTACCCCTCACCACAGTCTCCATTATTTATCTGAATAATGGTCTTCAAGGGGACAACTTCAGTTGATTATAAAATTTGGTCCCTTTGTCAAATTGTACTGTAATTTGGCAGAGATGACAGGGAATGCACCTGTGTGATAAATTTCTTCCATATTACTTGTAATCAGGATGGAATATATAATATTACAGCCATAAATGTATGTTCAAGTTAATAGTTTATAACATCCAATCTTTCTGAAATTTGGCAGGATTGCCAAATCTTGGGAAGTGACCTAATCTTCCTAGGTTTCATGCAAATTGGATGGAAGATTAAAAAAAAAGATGTAGCCAGGCATGTATATGGAACTTTTTAAAAAATCACAACATTCAATTGCTTCTAAAATCTGTCCCCTTTATCTAATCTTTTCAAAATATTGGTTCACATAGTACTCTCTGTTGGGGGCACAATAAAGCCTGGTTTCATAAGAATTTAATAAAAAATAAAAAAGTAATACCAGCAAATACATTTTCCATTTTTTCCCCATTATTTCAAAAACAAACATTTGTTTTAATTTTTGTTATTTGTAGTTTACTTTAGTGCAATAACAAAAATGAAAATCAAAATTTTCATTTTTGTTATCATAATAATGAAAATGAAATGCACACTCCTATGTGCCAGAGAGGTCATAAGATTGTAATGCAGTTCAGACATTAAGAAGACCTCAGGCTGACTCTCCAATTTCCAGACAGCATATGAACACAATTCTAGAGAACCGCACACTTGCCACGTCCTCCTGGAAAGTAATATCTCTAAGCCTTTGTCCAATCATCACTTAGTCTCACTCACAGAGGAATCTATAATCCTCTGT
Source organism: Sphenodon punctatus (assembly GCA_003113815.1). Taxonomy (NCBI): domain Eukaryota; kingdom Metazoa; phylum Chordata; class Lepidosauria; order Sphenodontia; family Sphenodontidae; genus Sphenodon; species Sphenodon punctatus. The sequence goes on along the minus strand of QEPC01013456.1, from coordinate 2,919,169 downwards.
GGAAAAGTATCCCAGGCCTCAGGTCATCAGCATCTGAGTAATACTCTTGAGCCAAGGAGATCTCCCCCTAGCAGACATCCCAAGGTCTTCTAAATAACATACCTTAGGAAATTGTGTGGGAGAAAGGGCCAGATTTTTTTGTCCAATATTTAATTGCTGAAAATTTAGCTGTTACTAATAAGTCATTGACTCCTGATACCAGTCACAAGAAAGCTATTGGTGTGGAAGGCCAAATAAGGAATGAAGAAATTTGTTAAGTAGTCTATGTATATCTGTATTGGCCACAAACCCCCAAACAGTTGCTCCATAGAATATGCTTGAACAAACTTTTGTATCAAATACTTGGATACCAGACTTTGAGGACCTTCTATCACAAGAGACAAAAAATCTCCAAATGGCTCCAGTAATCAGGGCAATCTTAGAGTTGATGTACTTAAAGTGATGCAATCAAGAAAAGTAGGAAGCAAAAAATACAGAGATATCTAATCTCAGTAACCAGTTCAAGTTGGTTTGGCCCAATTCTCCAAGCAAATCTTTTTGACTTTCTTCCCCAGCACATGATTTTAGTTTTACTATAATTGATACTCAATTGGTCACTTTCACAAACAGCAGCAAAAGATTTAAGGGCCCTTTGCAGCCTGATGGGCATTCTGGAAATCAGCACAGCATCGTTCACATAAATAAGCGACGGTACTGAAGTAGAAAGAACATGCAGAGGATGGAAAGCAGAGGCTTCCATCTTTTTGAACAAATTGTTAACATATAAATTAAATAGTAAAGGCCAGGGCCAAAATGCAGCATTGATGGAGTCCTCTATTAATCCTAACTTCATCTGTCATTTGACCCTGCAAACCATATATCACTTTGGCCCATGAATTCTCATGATACAATTACATAATTAGCAATTTTAAAAGGCCTGGTTCAAAACCCAAATTAAATAACTTCCTCCAAAGGATAGGCCTGTTCAGAAAATCAAAGGCAGCAGAAAAATCAATAAAAGCACAGGAAAGAGTAGACCTGTGAACTGTAACATATTTATGTTGCGGGAACTGAAGAGTAAAGATGTAATCTAATGTTGAAAATCCTGCTCGAAAGCCCACCTGACCCTCATGCAGGATATCTGCATTGTCAATCCAAGCCTAAAGGGGATGCAAAAGATGTTTGGCAAATATCTTTGGGTGTCTTCAGACGTTACGAGATCACGGTGAACCACGGTGAATACCCACCTGTGGTCACCGTGTCTCAAACGTCTGTTTGGCGGGCGCCAGATGTTCGCCACGGTGAATCCCCACATGGGGTCTGTTTGAACCACGCTTCCCGGGCTAGCTGGGGGAAGGTCCCGGGAAGCGTGGTCAAATGGACCCCGGGCAGGATCCTGGGCCACATCGCTTCCGGCCCGACGCGGAGGGCGGGCGGCGGGGTGCGTGGAGGGGGCAGGGCCGTGCGGCCGCACGTTGCGCTGCGCGGCCCCGCCCCCTCCCAGTTTCCCCGCCGGGATCCCCCCGGCACGTCTGTTATGGCGTGATGGGATGACCCCGGCGGAGAATGAAGCCGGTGGTTTCGGTACGGGGCCAAAGGGCCCCATAACGTCTGAAATCACCCTTTGTCACAATATCAATAAGACTGATTTATTATTTATTTATTTATTTAATCAAATTTCAATCCTGCCCCTCCTAAAACAGCTCGGGCGGCTGATAGGTCTGTATAAAGAGGGCAGGTTCCTTGGGTCTGAAAACTAGTCATACATAACATGCATTGAATTTGCATTCAGTCATCTTTGCTCAATAGGAATTTTTGCCATTGACTTTAATGGCAGAGAATTGTGCCCTGACTAAAGGGGTTTGTGAGACAAGGAAACCTGTATTAAATAGAGCTAAAAACAAATGTCTGCAGCAATATCATATACAACATTTCTTGTTCGCTTTGAATCATGTCTGGCAAAGCAGATCTGGGGCACTATTTTGCCACTTTTCAGAAACTTATTTCATTGTTTTGTTTTCTTGGCTTCTTTTTCCTCCAGTTTCTCTGATTGTTTCAGTCATTTAGGGATATTTGGTCAAACACTTGAATAGCTGAGTCAGAATTACGGAAATAACCACCCAAAATCAGAGTATCCGAAATGAAACATCTAAAGACTCCAGTGAACACATTTTGGTTCGAATGTGGATGTTGATTTGAATATTTGGATGACTATCCAAAATGCAAATAATATCCATGAATTTTTTTAGAGTCTGGGAGTGCTATACTCTTCATATTATTTATTTATTTATTTATTTATTTTTCATGCTTATTAGCCCGGCCTCCTGCCAAGGCGGCCCAGGGCAGCTTACAAAGATTAAAATCCCACCCATAAGTAAACAACACCCCAACCTATCCCCCTAAACAACCCACCTTCACACACCCCTCACCAAAAGTCTGGCGGAACAGCCAGGTTTTGCATTGATGCCAAAAAGAAGGAAGATCTGGGGCCACCTGGCCCCCCACCAGGAGGGAATTCCACAGCCATAGAGAGGCCACCGAGAAGTTTAACACTCTCTCCCTAGTAGCCCCCCTGAATACTTGGGGAACCTAGAGAAGGGTGCTCCCAGATGACTACAGGGGTCAGTCAAGGGCATGGGGAGTGAGGTGGTGCCACAGATAGGTAGGGTCCAAGCCATGTAGGGCTTTATAGGTAAGAACAAGCACCTTGAATTGGGCCAAGAAGACTATAGGCAGCCATTGCAGAGAGCGGAGCACTGGTATAATTTGCTCCCAGTGGCCCGTCCCCGTAAGGAGGTGGGCCGCCGCGTTCTGCACCAGCTGCAGTCTCTGAACTGTCACCATGGGCAGCCCCACATAGACCACCTTACAATAGTCCAATCTTTCTTAAGGTAATGAAAGCATGAATGACAGTGGCCAGATCAGAGTCTGAGATATATGGCAGAAGCCGACGCACTAGATGTAGTTGGTGAAAAGCGCTCCTCGTCACAGCCCCAACCTGGACATCTAGGCCGAGCTGAGAGTTGAGGAGCACTCCCAGACTCTTGACCTGAGGTACCAATAGGGAGCAGACTCCATCAATGATGAGGGATGCCACATCCATCGCCTTCCCCACTAACATCACCTCCATCTTGTCGGGATTCAGTCTCAGTTAACTCACCCTCATTCAGTCTCCCACAGATGCCAGACATCATGTAAGCACCAAAAACTGCAGGGCCTGGGTCTGATGAAAAGGAGAGATAGAGTTGGGTGTCATCGGCATATTGATGGTACCGAACTCCAGTATGCCGGACGATCTTGCCCAATGGCTGCATATACACATTGAACAGGGGAGGGGAAAGAATAGAAACCAGTGGGACTCCACACGAGAGGTCCTGGGGAGATGAAAAATATTCCCCAAGCACCACCCATTGAGCTCTCCATGTAAGGAACGAATAGAACCATTCAAGAACAGTCATGTTGATCCCTGCTTGGTCCCACAGACCAACAACCCGTGGTCAATGGTATCAAAAGCAGTCAATATATCTAAAAGAATCAACAGGGTCGAATGGCCCTGGTCTAACTCCCAGCGAAGGTCGTCGACCACAACCACAAGCACAGTCTCAGTGCCATTGCCCAGACAAAAGCCTGACTGCAAGGGATCCAGAAAACTGAGTCGATCAAGATGCTCCTGAAGGTGCCAAGCCACTACCCATTCAATAACCTTCCCTAAAAAGGGAAGGTTAGAGGCAGGCCGATAATTGGCAAGGGTGCCAAGATCCAGAGATGGCTTTTTGAGCAGGGGCTGTAGAACTGAATGATCCTAGGGTCACTCCCCTGTAGAGGGCAAAAGGGTGATGTGTGGATGAACATGAACCCTATGATTCTGACCCAGTAAAAAAAATTCTTTGTGTGTTGTATTGTAGATTTCCTGCATTACTTTTAGCTGCATCCACTTAGAGCTAGAACAAACAAACCTCCTGATTATGGTTTCTGTGGAAAAAGAGCAAAACATTTCTCCTCATCCTAGACTACCTCAATATCAGATAAAAACATATAGTTGCTACAAGAATAGGCAAAGAGAAAGATGGCCAAAGAAAAGGAATACACAGTGATTTACATTGTACATTCTGCATCCTAACTAGACCTGCCTAATCCCCTGCTTAATTCTCAGTTTTTGTCCAGCAGCTCAAACTTTCTGGCTTCCTTTCAAGTGCCTGACCTTCCTGCTGAGACATCTGCTTTTCTGGGACATGGCCAAGTTGGAAGGGGCAAGTTGCTGAGGCTCCCACAGCCAGTTAGCCTTTTGTATTTCAACGCTCCACAGAGAGTCTGCCGTTCATGGAGAGACCTAGATGGAACTGGGCAAGGAGCAGCTGGCAGATGAAGAGGAGAAGGAGGTAGTCAGGGAATTTTTACACACATGTTAAAGTTCTGGATGTTTTGATCTTCTGGGTTTACAAGCCCACAAGTAAGTTCCGGATGCATTTTTCACACACACACACTGCCTTGAGGCAGTTGCTGGATGCAGTCTTCACACAGGGTGTTTTCAGACATGACGAGATCACAGTGAACCACGCTGAATACCTACATGTGGTCACTGTGCCCTGCACGTCTATTCAGTGGCCGCCAGATGTTCGTCACGCTGAATACCCACAGGGGGTCAATTTCAACCATGCCTCCCGGGCTACCGGCACAAAAATCGGCTGAAGCGTGGTGAAAGTGATTCCAGGCAGGCATAAAAAAAGAGTAACATCTGGTCGGCCATCACGGCCTGGAATCCCCAGCAGGATTCCGGGCCATGGTGAACTCGGCCAGATGCTGCGGCGGCATTGGCCTCGCCGCCTGCCCATCTCCCCGGAGGGCGGGCGGCGAGGCAGCGTGGAGGGGGTAGGGCCGTGCGGCCGCACGTTGCACCGCACAGCCCTGCCCCCTCCCTGATTCCCCGCCGGGATCCCCGGCACGTCTGTTTGCCGTGCCTGGGTGATCCTGGCGGGGAATCTCTGGGTTGTTTTCGGGACGGGGTGAAGCCGCCCCGTCACGATTGAAAACACCCACAAACACTGCCCTGAGGCAGCCTAAAGTAGCTGCAGCTGTAGTCATGAGGGGCTGCCATGGAAACCAAGTGATCACAGCTGCCTGGAGCAAAGCAGTTTACCAGGAGAACCTTTTACACACAAAGGTTCTGGGAGAAGTTTCACACGGAAGTTCAAAGATCCGTATGTTTAAGATCTGGGTCAGTGATTTTGACACACAGAAAGTTCATGATGTAACAGCAAACATCCAGGAGAAATGTGTATATAAAAACACCCACTGCAATGGTCCATCCTTAGCTGCTGGGAGGAGAGGAAAGTTCAACTTCAGCCATTGGCAATACTGTAAAGTAGTACAATCTAAAGATGACCTCAATGGGGAGGGAGAAGAAGATATAGCAGGGGCATAGGGACAAGGAGCAATGTGGAGAGATTGGGATCCAGAAGAAAGAAATACTGATGAATTGCATAGAAGATAAAACCCTTATGTTTTTGTGTTTGGGAGCACACAGGGGCAATTTTATACTGAGCACAACACTCTACAATATTTGCCAGTTTTATGCAATACTTAATACTAATGCAAAGTAACTATGATTTGGGATGTCACTTACCCAGGGGAAAATATAGTAATGATTTACATAAATATGCAGGTGTTTATGAAGATTTATTTAAAATTAAAATAGCCCATTGCCTAACACTGAGGATGGGTTAAAAAAGGCCTGGTGGCAACCAAGTTATGGATGAGGCAAACTAAAGGAAACTCCTGAAGAAGGTTTCTTCTTGTGCTTTTGATGAGGCACCATCAAGAGGATATGGCGAGAAGGGGGTGATCACTGCCTAGGTTGCCTTAATTAATAACATAAGAACCACCATATTTGCGTAGACCAACGGGCCATCTAGCTAAGTGACCACCTTTAGTTGTTGCCGAGAACTGCTTAACAAGCCATAGTGGAGTGATCCATTTCCTGCTACTTACTCCTAGCCCCTGACACTCAGAGGTCTCATCACAAGACCAACTTGTCTATTTAGAAACCCATACTCTAAGAACTCATCCAATCCATTGCTGAACCCACTTGTGTTATAGGTCAAGGGTGGTCTACAGCTCCTTATGCTGTAGGTCAGGCCAAATGCAGCCTGCAGCAAGTTTTTATGTGGCCCCTTTCCAGATTCTGGATCTGGCCCGTGGATCCAGTTCCTACTTCTAATCACTGAAAAACTGAGCTCAGAATAAGAAAGGAGAGACAAGACATGTCCACAAGGGTAGGAGACAGATTCATGGCACAAATTTATGATCTGGACCCTCCTTTTCTTAAATGCCACTTAAGCATTCCCTCCCCAAACTTCTATGTGGCCCTTGGAGCATGTACTATTTTTCAAAGTAATCCCTAGGAGGGAAAGCTTCCCCACTCCTGCTGTAGGTTTTAACAACATTCCCTGATGGTGGGGCTCAGTGCCCCACTCCCGCCCAGTGCTCTCACCACTCAGGCCCCCTCCCTCCCCCTTCTTCCCTCCACATGCTGACACCATGTGATTTTCCTTGCTGGGAGCACCGACCTGTCTCTCACCCAAGACAACAAGTGCTCCCTGTACTCCCTCCCCCCATTTTCCCCTATACATACCCCCTCCCTCCACAGTATTGCCCCCCAAAACCCCCGGCCACCAACATCCCCCCATTCCCAACCCCCCTTCCCCCCTCTGCCACAGAGGGGCATCCCAGACACCAACCCCCCCTTTCCCCACCCATGTAAAAACTTTCCCTTTTAACCCGTCTCCCCATTTTAAACTAAAACACTTCCCCTATAAACTCCAGTAAAACCCCACTTCCCCATCACAATAACCCACCCCCCTGGCCCTGCCAAGAGCCGTCAGGGTGCGACCCTTAGGTGCGCTGCCTGTGGTGCAGCCAGGCCGCCGGCTGCCTTAATCCTTCTGGGCCGGCAGTCCCTGCTCTTTGGAGTGCCGGCTCTGCCCTCTCCTCCAATGGGAGAGGGGTAAATGGAACCAGGGGCCCGTAACTCACAGTTTTTGGTGGGGCCTGCCCTGGCCCTGCTGCTCACTCTGCTGCCGCTTCCCCAACCCCCATTGGGTCAGTTGTTCTTTAGATAGTTCCATTTCCTTAAGTTGCCCCTCTATTTTGGAAACCCATGGGCTAACAAAGGTGTCTTCACTAACCTCCTTTAATAAGTCCAGGCACTGATTGAAAAAGATTTTACACCAGAATTTCACCGCTTGCTCAAGGGCTGCCTGATGCCAGCTTTTTTGACCGAGTTCCAGTCTAGCAATGGCATGTGGGGTACCTTTCGGGTTTCCCAGAAGGCCCATGAGGAACCTATTTTGGGTTGAGTTGATACCTTGTGTGGAAAAGGGAGCCCAAAGCTCTGCCCTGTATAGCATTTGGGCTCTGACCTTACTGTTATGGACCTGTACTGCTGACCTTAATGCGCTTCTTCCTTGGCATGTAAAGAAGCCATAAATGGAGCAGGAGGGGTCCTTAGCTGCTGTGACCGCCCTTAGCACATGCTCTCTCCAGGTACCGCTCTGGTGAAATAACAGTTCTAAATATCGAAAAGATGTTACCTGCTGGAGCGCATGGCCCTCTACAACCCACTGGTGGTGTTTCTTCCTATTAGTAAAGGCCATGACCATGGATTTGCTATAATTGATGGTTAATTTGTTGACTTTGCAGAAGGCAACAAAGGCATTCAATTGTCTGATCAAACCTATGCGCGTTTGGGACATTTGAGCAACGTCATCTGCATAACCTTTGGGGAGGGTGGGAGGGTAGGGTGAGGGGTTTTTTTAGCTCCCCCACCTGATCTATTATTTATAATGTTTTATTAGTCCTGTTTTAATAATTTATATTGTTATGGATGATTTTAAATTGTATTTGATTTTATTGTATTGTATTTTGATTGTTGGAAGCCGCCCCGGGCTGCTTTTGCAAGAGGGGCGGGGTATAAATTTATAAAATAAATATAAATAAATAAATAAATAACACAAACAACCAATTGCCCTAGAAGCCAGTTGTGGGGGGTAAAATTTGGGGTCAGCCATTATCATAATTAGTTCATTAATATAGAAATTAAAGAGGACTGGAGCCAGCACACAGCCCTGCCTGACATCAACTGTGGTACTTATTGGAGAGGTGAGATGACCCTGTCGGTCAACCCTAACCACTAGCGAGGATTTATCATATAATGCATAAATAAGGCTAAGCAGTCTTCCGTTGATAGAGGTTTTCAGGAGTTTATCCCAAAGAATCCCTCTATCCACAGAATCGAAAGCAGCCTTAATATCTAAAAAAAGCCACATAGCATATACCATTTTGGCTTCTGTATTTGCTAGCAAGGTAATATAGCACAAACCATTGCTCTGTGGTCGATCAGCCTTTCTGGAACCCTGCCTGTTCCAAGGCTAAAACTTTCTCCTGCTGCATCCATTCTGTGAGTCTTTCAAGCAAAAGCTTGGCATATATTTTCCCTGTCATACACAAGAGGTTAATGGATCTATAATTTGCTGGGTTAGTTCTAGCACCTTTTTAAAATATAGGTACGACCACCGCCTTGCCCCACTTGACTGGAATTACTCCAGAATTATTGATTGCTGTAAATAAGGCAGCCAAGAGTGGTAGCCACCAATCTTTATAGGTCTTAATGAGTTCAATACAAATAAGGTCAGGGCCCGGAGTTTTATGGTTTTTGAAGGAGTCCACTAAAACTTCCACCTCATTTTCTGAAACCGGGGACCAGGGAAGGGTATCCACCAGAGCAGCATTTGTGAAAGCCCACTGTCACTCCCCACCATCCATAGTATAGCTCATGAAAACACTTGACCCATGCTTGCAGGTCTAAAGAATATCTTTCCCATAAACTCCCCGGGGCAGTTAGGAAGGAGGTATTGACTAGAGCCTCTGAAATAGCACGTCAGCTGGAGATTGGCAAGGTAAACGTCTCTCCCCATGTAAGGGCTTATACAGACTGGGTATCCAAACCTGGGAATATGGTGGAATACCTAACTGCTGTAATATCAACGAGGGCTAAACAATTATTTGTCCATGCCTGAGTAAACGCCTTGCCCTCACGGGTGTTGGAGGGACGTTTTCAGGGTATCCCTTTTGCTGAAAGGTTATGCCCTTTTGATAATGCTGCTACTGAGACTGTGGGCCACATCATTTTACATTGTCATCTCTATGATGTGCCAAGGACAAGATACTTGGCGGCATTGCTGGGAAATTTTCCTGGCAGGTCGGACTCTATCCTCTCTGGCAGACTTCTGGATGGCTCAGACCCTCAGGATATTAAGAATGTTGCATCCTTTTTATTGTGCAAATTTCATTATAGGAAGAACTTTCTGGAGTTCAGAGCCCTCCTGGATGACTTCTTGGCCTAAGTCTGTCTTTGAAAGGTGCAGATGAGATATGAGTGGTACACTGAATCCTAATGCAATTTGGCTATCACCCTTATTGACTTTCCCAGTATTAAATTCAATCTTACCCCTGCTTGGTAAACTTGTGCAATCAGATTACTCGCAATGAAATAGGTGACGGTATATTCTGCCGCTTTGAGGCAGGTACCATGAGGGGTGTAGCAGCAGGCATACTGTAATAGAGGCCCGAGGGCCGGAGTAACTTTTATTGTAATTTTGCCCCTGTACTCTTGGACCATGGATTGTAGGGTTTACAGGGGTAGTCCCCTTATATTTTCAGGGATTGTGTAATATATTCCCTTTGAATTAACCACCATATTATCCGGCCAGGTCCTTTTTATATGTTTTATTCTATTAATTAGTTAATTTATATGCACTATTCTATTATTTGATATGCATCACCCTATTACCCCTGTATGTGTTTTCCTCTATGAGGATGTGTATTTGTTTGATGTATATCTTTATATGCAATGGCCTTTGACCACACAGAATAAACTTGAACTTGAACTGCTCAGTTGTTGGGGGGGAAAGAAGTGTGTCCCGCACCCGGGCCACTGACTGCCTTTGGTCCCTCTGGGTCGGAAGTCCCTGCTATCTGGAGCGCTGGCCCCGCCCCCTCCTCCAACCAGGGGAGGGGGAGATGGAACCAGGGGACGGCAACTCACAGTTTTTGGTGGGGCCCACCCTGGCCCTGCTGCTCACTCCACTGTTGCTGCTGCTGCCGCTTCCCCGACCCCCAACGAATAACAATTGATAGCTGCCTCCACCGCCTCTGCCCGCAAACGGCCTGCAAATGCATCTTCACCCTTTGGTGCCACCATTTGGTCACTGCCCTGAGGGCTCTGCCCCTGGGCAGCAGCCCCCTTGTATGGTGGTTACCTGGGGGGGGGGATGGGCAGCAGAATTAGCACAAGTGGGAGGGTCCCTGGAGCCCCCAGCCAATAGCCTGCCATTTTCTCAGCACAGCACAAAACTCTATTCTATAGTGCATGGGGAGAGGGGACAGGGGAAGGGCAGCACACAGGTGGACCAGGGACACCTCTGGTCCTTCTAATGTGGCCTCGGGCAGAGCTGGTAGCTGGCAGCCGTAGGGATTCACCCCCGGAGCAGCTCCAGGCTCTGGCAGGCTCCCCATCCATCTGAAAACACCCATAGAGGTGTTTAACTGGACTCCAAGCTCAGAGAGTGGAGTAAGAGTCATTTGCTGCTGAAGAGAATAGGTTGATGAATTTGAATATATCTGGCACATTTGAAGATATCTAGGATACATTTGGCTAAATAGAAACATCAGATCTCTATTCTGCCTTGTCGCTTCTCCCCATAACACCTAGGAATGTGCGAACGTGGTTTGGAAGATTGGGGTTCGGCCCGAACTTGGGGTGTTCAGCCCGTTTGCAGACACCCTGAATCCGAACCGCCCCCCACCCAAACCAGCCAAGCAAAGTCCGTGTTCTGAACCCATTCAGGTCGGGGCAGGGGGCAGGGAGGAACCTGGTTTTCCCTCCCCTGTCCCCCCTCCAGGCTGCATGGGTGGAAGGGGTGTCGGGGAGTACCTCCCTCTCTGCCCATCCTTGTAAAAAAAAAATTTAAACCCCCCCACCCCAGTGATCACCCGGCCCTACCTGGTGATGCTGAGGCTCTGGCCACCGAACATGCCGCAGCTGCCACCGCTGGACCCAGGGCCAGAGCCCCGACACCACCAGGTAGGTCAGGCTCTGGGATCACAGCGGCAGCAGCAGCAATAGCAGCAGCAGCGGCAGCAGGTCCAGTGGCGGCAGCGGGTCCAGTGGCGGCAGCGCTCCGGAGTGCTTCAGGCCACTGCTAGGTCTTCCGGTTTGACACGGAAGGCCTAGTAGCAGCCTAAAGTGCTCCAGAGCACTGCCGCACCCATCACCGGACCCGCCGCCACCGGACCTGGGGCCGGAGCCCCGGCACCACCAGGTAGGGCGATCACTGGGGTGGGGAGGTTAAAAAAAAAGAAAATAAATTTACAAGGCTGGGCGGGGGGGAGGTACTCCCCTGCACCCACTTCCATCCACACAGCCTGGAGGGGGGAGGGAAAACCGCCCCCTGCCCGAACAGGTTCACCCCCCCCAAACCCATTCGGGGCAAACAGGCCGAAGCCAAACGGTTTGGGGTTTGGCCAAACCTCGAATGGGCCGAGCACATCCCTAATAGCCCCTTCCCTCTCCTTTCCAGTTTCTTATCTTCTTTTATGTATTTATTGATTTATTTGTTTGTTTATTTATTTATTTACTCATCACATTTTTATCCTGCCACTCCCGTAAAGCTCATGGTAGGTTACAAAATACAAAAATACATCTTTTATGTGTATGTTAAAATTATATGTGAGATTTATGTGTACATTTACAGATATATTGGCAATCCCTTACAGTGTATGATAGCCTGTGTAAACTGGAAGGGTTTCTTCTTTTTATTTGTTTGTTTGTTTATTTATTGTTGTTGGATTTATAATGTTTCAGTGTCTATATAAAAATCAATTTAAAAAGTCACAAAAATATAATTATTGCAAGTAACATGCGTAAATCAAGTATGAGTTTCCGCCAAAAGTGTGTATTTAGAACCAGGCAGCATGTTGCTATGACAGCATGATAACACACTTTGAAATTTGATAAGACTGGTCATCTACCAGGTGATGACAATGGAGGAGTAGGAGAATGAGAGGTTGTAGGCAGTCAACATTATGTATCGGGGTCTCACATTTTTCTTGTTGGCCTGATAACTGGTTTATATCCAGAACCATGATAGTGTATATATCATTAAAAGCTTAATCCTATCTAATGCAAATGTCACTAGCTTCCATCTTTACTCTCATCATTTTTTTGAAAGCAGAAGCCTTTGTTAAAATCCTTATTTCCCAACTAACTTTATTTATGCTGTTTTTCATTTATATTTACAGTGAAATAAATGCTTTTTTAAAAAAGAACAAAGAGGGAAGAAATAGATTGTTTTAAACAGCCTGAGTATTTCACATTTAAATAATTGTAAATTAACCAAAACTCCATTAGGAAGCCAATAATGGGTAATTATTTTTAATGGAAATGTTCACACTAGTTTACAGCTTTGCCAAGTGGCCTGGTGTAGGCAGCATGTTAAATCACCAAGTTATTCCAACAAGCTATTTGAAATCTGTGTCAGTAGGATTTGATTGATGCAGTGGTACCAGCGAGCATAAGTATTGGAGAAAATGCTATTTCAGAGTTCAAAGCAGTAGAAAAATTGCTCTTTAATAATTCAGCAGTGAAATGAAAATAATGTAAAGAAGTTTAGCCATGCTTTTTTATTGGATGTTATTCATAGCAGTGTTTCCATTTCCAAACCTGGGTTTTCAAGCGATATTTTTAATCAAATGCTTTCAATGGAAGCTTTTCTCTTATTTCTTTTGGGGTGGCTGAGGGAGGGAGAAGGGAGACCTCATTTGAAGGACTAACCTATATTTATTTAACATTATGGCGGAAATTAAAATTGATCTGTGTATCATATTTTCCTTTGTTTCCGTCACAATACCATGCAAATAGTTTCACAGAAATCTGAATCTCTCAGAAAACCACTGCACCCACTGTAGGATGGGATTAGATGTGCTAGGGTATCAGAATTAGGATACCTCGGGTATCTGTAGTCCCACTGATACTCAAGGTTGCCTGAAGCTAGTTAAGACCCTGGGCCATTTTAATGACAAGAGGTCATTAAAACACAATATATTCTAACGACATCCCTTTCTGCTTGTTATGTCATCATGAGAGGGCCCAGAGAAGCATATAATATCACATCTTTGATAGCTAGATCATCTTTAACTGGTGGTTGTTCACCCAAGTTCAAGCCAATTAAGTTAGCCATTTATGTTTATGTTGTTGAGAGAGACTGGTAAAGATTTCTTGGATTCTCAACACAGTTGCAACAGTCTGGAATTTTGTTGCAGCTTATCCCCCTAGCTGTGCAAAATATCCCCCCAAATACTACTGGATTGCGGCTGTTTAAAGGAAAGTGATAAATGTCTCCGATCTGTTTATCAGTCTGGAACACTCATATAGTCTTTCCAAATCCAGCATTCTAGTGTTGCAAATACCCTTCGCCGCAAATCCAGGTGCTGGGGGGTTGTCTCGCCCCATCTCCTCCCTCCCCCTCTCCTGTTTAGTTAATGGGGTGGATGGTGCAGCCGCTGCTTGCAGCGTCTGCAAGGAGACTTGGCCGCGCTGTGGCCGGTTTGTAGAGGGTTGCCTGGCAACCCTTTCAAACCGCGGGAAGTGAAGAGAGCCACTGATTGGCCCCTGAATTCATGTGGGGCAGTCAACAGCGTCGGAGGCTCTCCCCGCTCACTCTAGGAGGAGCGGGGAAAGAAGAAGCACCCGCCTGCCCTCCCCTTATACTGTGGTTTCTGGTTGCATTATTATGGGCCAGGAAGGAATTTTTGGCAAGTATACATTGGTCAGTGGGCCTACTTGCTTTTTCGCCTTCCTTACAGTATAGGGTTGTCGATTTGGCTCGCCATTACCTGGTGTGGTGTTTTGCTTAGGTCCATAAAGAGTAAATGAAATTGTTGCACCCTAGCGGGGGTCCAGTATCGTTTAAGTAGGATAAGGAAAATTAGGAGGCATCTCCTTAAGGGATGGGGAAGCCACATGTACCGCGGTGCAGGGCATGGCACGCGGGGCGTTGGTTTCCCTGGGAGAAGGGTGTCAGTGAAAGTGGCAGGGCATTGTAAGGCCTCCCACTGACAGGCACCTCAATCCTTACTCATGTCCGGATGGAAAATGACCCCTTTGGCCGCGTCCTCAGCACTGGACGAAGGGGAGACGTTTTTTACTGTTGAAGAGGCTGGTGAAGGTATTTCGCAGCCCCTTCTGTTGAAGTTGCTAGTTATGGTTGATGCTGGACCCGTATCGCAATAGGCGATGTCACCCCCTCACCTATTCGGCTGTTTGTAATTGGATAATAAAGGGTGCGACCATGTAAATCCAACATTGTGTCCTGTCTTGTTTTGAGAGGGGGGAGGTTGGTGCGACGACAAAAGGTTTTGGAGCCTATTGCAATAATAACATCAGTCTTTCACGCAGTCAGACACAGCTTTCTGTCTCAGCATGTGATCTTTACATCTGGATCTTCTAACCTTAGATCTTTCAGATAATTACACAAATAAATAAATAAATAAATATAAAATAGCTTTTTAGATACCTCAGAAGTAATTGGGAGCAACTGCCAACTGAGTGGAAGAGAACAGCTTGCTCAATGGCTCTTTTCATTCCCTTACAAACTCACCACTACTGCGAGATGATTGACAGCTTCACTTACAGACAACATATTGGTGCCAAACAAAACAAGAAAGCAACACAATTTTGTATGAAATGTATATATGCTACAGTGAGCTCCCATAGAAAATTTCGTTTTAACCTTTGCTATAGCAAAGAGCAACATACGTCGGCAAAGCTAAACACAGGTATGGCTGTTTGCAGATTTGCAACCTTGAATTACATCATGTTTTAATGTCTTATGAAAAGAAGAGGGGAGAAGCTTTGTTCGGTTTCCCATTCTTATTGGAAATACTGCACTACCCCGTATAGTTGCTAGCACACAGCTTACAAAAGAAGTAAATGTGTTTCAAATATTTTTCCTGGAAGTACAGCCATTTCCTCTCATAAAGGTAAAAAAAAACAACTGCTGTTGGTGAGTGTGTGTAAGATTTAAAGCTCTTCTTCAGGTGTGATTGATCCATGAAGTTAATATCCCTATTTAGTCCATTGTTCTTGCTATCAAATAGAATTAGATATGAATCATGAATTTAGGTACCGAGGCTTGTCTCTGAAAGGTGTTGTACAGGTTCCCATTCAGGATAAGAACTGAGATATCAAAAATAGAACAGTCACTCTGAGAGAAGTTTTTGCCTATACTTGACAGGGTGCTGTTAATAGACGATTTGTAATGCCAGTTCCATTTTTCATTGTAAGGATTGTAGGTTTTGCAACTGTAAAAACGAGGATCAGGACACAACTAATACATTATAAACAGACTGCAGCTTTTATTAATTAAACATCACGTGAAAAAACCCCACATCTTAAGTCAAGCATCTCCACAATACAAATAGCCTCATGCCTTCAGCCAAGCCACTAAAAATGTATAACCCTAAATCATTTGAAGAGTGATCCCTTTGCATACTTCTGACCCTTATACTCACCCCATTACACTTGATCAGTCAATCCACAACCCTTGTCTCCTAGGCATGGGAAACCTAGTGATCTCTGGCTGTTGTGAGAGTTCAAAGGGTCCTGCTAGTGCTGGATAATAATTTAAGGCATTGCCCTGCTATTAATTCTAGTCTGAAGCACTCCCATCTGTTCAAGGTTCAGGAAAAGTGATGCTCCTCAAGAATGTGCACCACCTTAACTCTTGCCTATAAGTTCTTCTTGCATTTTCCTGACTGTATCACCCAGATTACTGTAATTATGCGCTGAAGAGGCAGAGAGCTGCAACAAAATTACAAGAAAACAATTAACATAAATTAATCTAGCTATGCACATTGTACCACATTGCAACAGCTCTTGTACAGATACCCTGTGTGATCTTTGTGCAAGAGAGAGACTGTATGGAGTTAGGTGCACTGAGGAATTTTAAATGAGTTCGACAAAATTCCTTTAGGCATGCAACCAAAGAACTTATGGCTGGAAGGGAAATGCTCCAATGAGGAGGGGTTGGAAAAGCAATATCCCCTTCTTCTGCCACCTTCTTGTGAAAATGAGGAAACTGCTCGTAGGTGGGGGAAAAAACTCCACTGGTGAGAGCTGAAAGGGAAACTCACTTCCTGGCTGCTCTGGTTAAGAAGATAAGAAATGCCATGCACAACAGTCCATCAAGCCCAGCATTCTGTATCCAACAGTGGCCAATTTTGGTCGCATGAGAGAAGTACCAGCAGTCACAATGGACAATCCATTCCCTGCAGCTCACTCCCTGCTCCCGACAGTAAGAAGTTCCCATCTCGTAATCTACTTGGTTGACAAGTCAACTCCCCAGTAGGCAAACCTGACAAAGCTACTGCTCCCAGTTTCGAACCAAACCCACTAGTGAAAGAGACAACGCTTGGGGTTGCATGGGAAACTATCCTAAAGGAGGGATCTTCAAAACAATCTCCCTTTCCACCACTCCCCACCCCTCACCCCAGTGAAACAGTCAAAGCAGGGGCTGAAAGGGAAACTTAATGGGAGAAGGGATGAAGTCAGGACAGAGACTACGGGTAAAAGGGGTGGGATGGCTGCCCCCACCACCCATGGCCAGGTCAGGTCAGGGGACAGAACCAAATTTTCCCCCAGCCTGACCCAGCCAGGGAGGGGGGAAGGGATTGATATGTGACTGGTTGGCTCTGCCCATGCACTATGGCTGGTGCCCTGCCTTCATGATGTGTAGCCATGGCTGTCAATAACAGGTAGCCATAGGTACTGGATGTCTTGGCAGCCCCCCATGCCAGGCTGGGTGGGTGCAAAAGCAAATGATCCTGCCTGGTTCACCCAGCTCTGGCCCACCTGGGCAGCTCGCAGGGCTGGACCATGGGCCCGGTTCATTCCATGCCCGCATTTTCGGCCCAGCCACCAACCCCACTGGGATATGAACCAGACCCATATCTGGCAGGCCCAGAACTGATGTGCGAGTTTGGTGCTGACCCAGGTGGGCTAGAGCAGGTCAAACCAGACCCGTGTTATGTTAATTAACACCCTGTATGTGGTTATGTGCATTGAGGAATTGTACATGTGTTGCATAAAATCCTTCAGGCGCCTAACTGAGAAAGCTCAGAGCTACAAGGAAAACAATCTGGTGAGGAGGGATCTACAAAGGAATATCCCCCTCCTTTCCGTCCTTTCCCTTCTGGTGAAATTGACAAGACTGTCAGTTTCAGAAGCAGGACTGATTTTTTAATTAATTTTTTTAAACACCAGGAATCAACGTTTGGACGGAAAGGAAGCTCGTTGACTGGCTGCTTGGCTGCCAGTGCCAATCAAATTCAAGTTGGTACTGAGGTGACAGGGGGAATTTAGTGCACTTCCCTTTCAAAAACAAGGGAAATGTTTAGATAAAAAAAAGTTTGCTTAAAAGAGGAATTAAAGCTCTTAAAATTCAGCCATTCTCCAAAATGCATGGAAATTATAAGCTAAGACTCCTGCCTTAACTTGTGCACCACGTAAGCAGCAAAGACATTGTACAGTCTCACATATTGGGTGTATTTACACATACATTTCTCTTGAATGTTTTCTGTTACATCCTGAAATTTCTGTGTGTCTAAATCACTCACCCAGAACTTAAACATCTGACTCTTTGAACTTCTGCTTAGAACTCCTCCCAGAACTTTTGTGTGTAAAAAAATTCTCCTGGTAAACTGCTTTGCTCCAGGCAGCTGTGGTAACATGGTTTCCATGGCAGCCCCTGACATCTACAGCTGCGGCTACTTTAGGCTGGAAATGCATCTGGAAATTACTTATGGACTTGTAAACTCAGAAAGACCAGCACTTTAAGGTGTGTTTAAAAACACCCATTGTGTTCACTCACAACTTATGCTTCATACACTCACATTTTGCCTTGGTCTTTTAGCCCCAATCCTCTTCCTCTGCACATTGGGGCAACAAACTGAAGGTTTTTTAGATTATTTTTTGTTTTGTTTTTTATCCAAGAATTTTATTTCCTAGTTATAACACCTCTGTCTTTCATTTATCTTATGGAAAGTTCATTGTTGATATGTAAAATTATTTTCCAATCTGAGAAAACAACAACCCGACAATATGTGAACTGCTAAACAAGGATTAACACTTTACAAAGCAAAGAAGCAGCAATGAAAATACCAACACATCCAAGTGTACATTCTCTCATCCAGAATGTAACAAAGGTCTCTGCTTTTTTCACAGATTTTTTTACCTCTCACACGCTGATGCTGTTTCATCCCTACCCTCCTTGTCAGTATAACTTGCAGACTGTCAAGTTTTATTTCTCTCTTTTCCCTGGTGAGGTTTTGTAAATTTTGCCATGCGGGTAAAACATTGCTCAGTAACAGAGCTGGTTTGCATTCAGCAAAAAAGAAAATAAAAAATCAGACTGTACATCATAGTGATGGAGGGAAAAAAGAGTTCAAAAGGTAAATTTAATGACCAGAGACCTGCAGCCATAACATCTTGTGTTGTGGTCCTGTCACCTCACACAAGTCAAATTTTGCTGTTAGAAACATAAACTGTGTGTCCTGCTGAAGCCAATGAACACTCTGTATATCTGAGTGCAGTGCAGAAAGGAAGGACCGGGTTATTATCACTTAAGAAGCCTCCTTACATGCTTATGGTGAGTGATTTAGGAAGCAGAAATGCAGCACACACACCCATGTGCTCCACACTTCAGTCCTTTCTTACCGACTCTGATCTGGCCAGAGTCATCCATGATTTCATCACATCAAGACTAGATTACAGCAATGCAATGTGGGGCTGCCCTTGATGACTGTTCCTTGAAGTAACCAGGGCAGGGTTTTTGTGCTGAGCAGAGCTTCACAAGCTTTAACAAATGCTAAATAGTAGAATGCTATTTTTCAGAATTCACGTTAGCTGTAAATTCAGGTACTGTGAAAGGGACACAGTGCAGATGAAGAGGAGTCTGTAGCAACTGCCATTACTAGGCCAAAAAACAATGCTATTATTGAAGACAAAAGCTTCCGGGTTACAACAGAAAGTCAAGGTGGTTTCTTACTACGTAAACAAACCCCCCAAACCAAGGAAATTAATACTTCCTAAGCCCAGCAACCAAAGAAAAACAACAAGAACCCCACATCGCCCCACTCCTGCCAAAGTTGTCTTAATGACTATGCAACGCAAAAGCCAAACCCACTGAATGTTACAAAAAGTTTATTGATTACCGGAAGCTGCAACATTAAAACAATTGACAGCTTATACTTTGCCCATCTGTTCAGTTGCTTAACTTGCAGGCATAGCAAACAAAACCCATTGAGGGGAAAATATTTTTAGTACTTAGAAAATACCAAGCTACTGCATTATCCCTCTGAAATTTTTCCAGGGGATACAATGGCAAACCCATTAAGAAGACATGGCTCCTGCATGGACTACATAGCCCAACATGTAACAACTACCTTGCACATGTCTACATGGACATACAACCACCACACAGAATATAGGAAATATGGCTCTGACCTCTCCCCTCCCCATGTGCACCATGGGCAAAGCACCGCACTGGACTTACGTGAATGTGCTTTGCTATATGGGTGGAGACAAGCTGACTCTACAATGCGTGGGTGGAAATAAACCAGTAACTGCACATGTATGTATATCATGCAAAGTGGACAGTAGCCTCGTGGGTATAACCCCCAACCCAAATAAAGCTAAAGGCATGATGCTGAAAAAAGAAAGCCAAGCAAACTTAACGCTGCATAGTTGTTAAGGAGGATTTGGTGGGAGTTTGGGAGATGTGGGGTTGGTTTTTTTGTTTGGCTGCTGGGCTTAGGAAATATTAACTTCCTTGGGTTTGTGGGTTTGTTGATAGATAGTTAGATAGATAATTAACATAATCATATTTTAAATGTTATATATAAAATACTTAATATTTATATATTTGGAACAACATGAGGCCAATTAACATATATATATATATATATATATATATTCTCAATACAGTTGCAACAGTCTGGAAATTTGGTTCAGCTTATCCCCCTAGCTGTGCAAAATATCCCCTCAAATACTACTGGATTTCAGCTGTTTAAAGGTAAATGCCAAAAGTCTCCGATCTGTTTATCCAATTAACATAATATTATATAATAATTATGTTAATTGTTATAATGATTATTTATTATTATTATTATAATTATTATGTTAATTGGTCTCATGTTGTTCCAAATATATAAATATTTAGTATTTTTTTCTTCATTATTAGAGCACGGGAGCACTCTAAGAGTTAAGGTGTGTTGCATGCTACATTATAAAGCCCCAACATTCTATTTGTTCTAAAATCAGCATGATCAAAGTTAGGATTGTGAAATATGTTGTGGAGTATCACTGGAGTCAATGGCTCATTCTGTTAAATGTTCAGCTGAATCAGTTGGAAACAAGCTGAGATATTGCAGTTTGAAAACTACACTTTCAAGCCTGTTTTTTTCATTAAGTCAAACCTCAATCTGGGCAGGGTAGAGGGGTTGATTGTTGGTGGGGAGGAGGAATTAGCCTTTTAGAAAATAAAATGAGGGTTCCATGGGGTGCTGTTGACTTTTTATTTGTAAATCTGATTAGTAGTCTTAAAGTTATAGGGTTTTGAAAGAAAGAAAAACATGTTAGCCTATGGAGAGAGGGGGGGCTCCTTTGAAGAAGAGTGCTGCTTGCCACCTCTTCTCCTGCCTTTCCCTTTCCTGAGCAGGGTTAAGGGCAATTGTGCCTGTGGAATTTCAGGGCATCAGGGAGTGAGGGCAGGGGAAGCAAGGGAGTGAGGGCAGGCAGCACTTTGTGTATGGGGGGCAAGGGAGTGAGAGTAGAGCAGGGGGGTTCTTTGGGTGTGGTGGGCAAGGGATCAAGGGCAGGGGGCACTTTGGGTATGGGGGCAGAGGGTGCTTTGAATATGGGGCAAGGGAGCAAGAGCAGGGGGTACTTTGGATGGGGGTAAGGGAGCGAGGGCATGGGGTGCTCTGAGTGTGGGGGAGGAGAGGGTGGAAGGGCAGGGGTGCTTTGGGTATGGGGGCAAGGGAGTGAGAGCAGGGGGTGCTTTGGGTGTGGTGGGCAAGGGAGCAAGGGCAGGGGGGCACTTTGGGTATGGAACAAGGGAGCAAGGGCAGGGGGCACTTTGGGTATGGGGCAAGGGAGCAAGAGCAGGGGGGTGCTTCAGGTGGGGGGTAAGGGAGAGAGGGCATGGGGTGCTTTGGGTATGGGGGCAAGGGAGTGAGAGAAGGGGGTGCTTTGGGTGTGGGGGAGGCAAGTGTGGTGGAATTTTTATATTAAGACCTTATGAACCTAAGAACCATACAGAACCAGAGTAAGCAAGAGAGCACAAGATGGAAGACAGATTAATGCTGGGTAGGGAAAAAGAAGCAGACTTTTCTAAATGAACTTTGCTTGCTTAACAAAAGCTAATTACCGTGGCAATTTAGGCTGAGAACAGTTTCACACTGTTCTTTTTACAAGTAGATAAGAGATAGATAACCTTGCAGCTGTATAGACTAATTGGAACTGTGTAGACTCCTTATACTATAAACAGTTCAGCCATATTGTTTTGAGAACATGCTTTCTGCCTATGTAAACAATTACTGGAACCTTTCACTTTGTATGATGTTATTTTTGATTGACACCCTGTATCTATCTGCTTGAACTGGTATCTATAAAATACCTATGTAATTTCTGCTCTGGCAGACCAGCCTGGAGATTTGCATGTTCTTCAGGTCTTGCTCTCTCTCATTTGCGCTTTGAGATTAATAAAGAACTCTGACAGATTTTCACCAGCAGCTTGTGAGTATGGAATTTTCTTTTACACAAGGGAGCAAGGGCAGGCAAGGGAGCAAGGTGCTTTGGTTGGGGGGTAAGGGAGTGAGGTCAGGGTGACACTTTGGGTGAGGGGTAAGGGAGAAAGAGCAAGGGAGTGAGGGCAGGGGTGTGTTTTGGGTGTGGGGGGCAAGGAAGGGAGGGCAGGGGTGCTTTGAATGGAGGAAAGGGGGTGAGGGCAAGGGGTGCTTTTGATGTGCGGGTGGCAAGGGAGTGAGGGCATGGGTGCTTTTGGTTGGGAAGGCAAGGGAGTGAGGTTAGGGGGTGCTTTGCATGGGGCAAGGGAGCGAGGGCAGGGGGCAAGGGAAAAGGAGCAAGGGCAAGGGAGTTGCTTTGGGTGTGGGGGAGACAAGGAAGCGAGGGCAGAGGGGAACTTTGGGTGGGGGGGAAGGGAGCGAGGGCAGAGGGGTGATTTGTATTTAACAAAAAACTTGGATATTCCATAGGTTTACAAGAAGAGTTAAGGCTTTTGAAAATTCAGTCATGCACTAAAAACCATGGAAATTGCAAGCTAAAGCTTCTGTGCTATGTTAGCTGTAAAGACATTGTACAGTCTCACATATTGTGCTCACTTACAACTTAGGCTCCATGAACCCACACTTTGCCATCACCTTTCAGTCCCAACCCTCTTCCTCTGCAAGTTGGGAGCAATACTGAAGCTGAGGACAGGAAGGTGTGAGCTGGCCCCTCACCCCCTCCATTTTCTCTTTAAGAAAAAGAGAACTTAGGAGTCCCGGCTCTTACTCCTTCTCCCTGTCTAATCTACTTAGTCCCATCCCTTTAACAGAGAACTCAGGACTCGGCTTCCAGCCTCTCCACCCTACTCTAATCCAGTGGTTTTTTTTACTATGGAATATAATAAGATGGTTTTAAGTACTGCTTAAATAGTGCATTCATTTTCCCATTAATGAAAAATTATTTATTTCGTATAGTCATTATACAAAATAGTGACTGAAACTTATGATTTCAGATGAGGGGCCCCTCCACACACACACCTCCATCAACATCCCTCCTGGATCTGCCCCTGTAGTGTGCCTCCCCTTGTGGGAGCAGCAAGGCACAGACCTCTGCAAGAGACACAGGGAAAACAGGGATTTGGGAGAGTGGGGAGAGAAGGGAAGGGAAAAAAGGAGAGACGAGGAAGAATTTTGGCTATCTCGGCCCTTTTGATGCAAGGAGGAATCCCTGTGCCAGTGAGCTCAGTCTTTCAGGGCTTGGGGGTAGGAACTCAACACAGGGGCCATATGAAGGAACAGGAAAGGGGCTGCATAATAATTAGCTGTGAGGTGCATTTGGCCACCAGGACTGAAGTTCGCAGCCCTTGCTCCTAACTATGTTTTTTGGTCACCGGATAGTTTAGTTGATGGAACAGTAATTCTTGTGGTGAGGGGCTATCCAAAGGAGTAAGGACTTTAATGCCTGCCCTTGGTACTTCCCAGTGGCATACCAACCCTCCAGCCCCAGTTTACCTGTCCTGTGCCTGCTGCCAGTCTTGTCTTCTGGTCACCCTTCCTGGGCTGTGCAGGAGGCTGCCAGAGATGGAACCAGGGAAACGTCTGAGTGAGAGGAATCTCTGCTCCTGGGCGGGCACCAGCCTGGCACAAGATGAAGCATCCCCGGACAACCAGTTCAAAGGAAGTCAATGCTAAGGTCCTCAGGTCACATTAGTAGGGTGATTAAGGGTGATCAGTTGAGTAATTGAGTTAGAGAGCAGGCAGGAGGATACAATGTAACAAGCTCAGTAGTTGAGATAATATTTCCACATAACAAATACTTGCTGGGGCTTTTAGTCAATCGGACAGGACACCAGGACAGGCTGCTGAAAATGTGAATGTCCCTCCCAATCTGGGGGAAATGGTCACCCTAGTTTATAGCCTGCGGTGGCCCGCTTTGGTCCACTTGGACGGGCCTTAGCCTGGGCTGTGACCTCAGAGGTTTTTCAAGTTCAGAGCCGGGGTTGGCTACTGACATGGTCTCTGGAAATCCCGGGTCAATATCTGTTGGTACCTGCACAGACATGTGGGTGAGGTCTGACCCTAAGTGTTAAGAAGTGGGCCGCAGCGGGCTGCTGCACATCTTTTTTTTTGTTTACCCTGCAGAAAGTGACTGCAAAAGAGGTCAGGCACAAAACCAACTGAGGTGATTTTATTTCAAAATCCAAATGAATATAAGCAGTAAGTAAATGAAATCCAAATGATTATAGGGCTAGAGCGGGCCAAACCAGGAAGCCATGTCTGTTCATGTGCCTGTCCTGCCCAGTTTGGCCCGCTCAGCCTATGATGGCAGCGGGCAGCGCTCTGGCCTCAGTCAGGGAACGTGGCCGGGCGACTGAACATCGCTCCCTGCCCCCCGCCCCAATCAGGCTTGGCAATGGTGGTGTGTTCCTCCACCCTTGGAGCTGCCCCAGCCATTGGTAGCTCTCCACACCACTAGGCAGGATGATGAAGCTGCCATCACTTGGATTAGCACCCATTGTGCCTGGGCACTGTCACCAACAGTGAAGAAACCTCGATAAAGCTGTACAAAACTAAAAGAAGAAAAATATCAGTAGTCAGTGGCTCAGTCAGTGTGTCTGGAACAAGTCTGTCCCTACCGTACCTAGTATAGCCTTCCCTCTCTCACACAAGACCAAACCAGAATGTGTTACCAACAGAGACAGCTCAGCTTTAAATATACTACAACCAACCTCCCTCCACCTCCAAAATCACAAATGGAACTATCCAATACTGACAGATTTCTTCCCTTGTCTCATGCTTGATTGACATTTGGAAAATGATAGGGTGTAATTAGCTGGGAATGAGCCCTGGAGCAGCTGCACTTCCTACATCTATTTTAACTACATCTGTGGAAAATGCTCATTCAGGGACTGGCTCATACCACCATCTCCCCCAACCTCCTCCTGCTCAGCTCACCTGACCTTCCCTCCTCATTTCCAGTCCTTGGTCTGAGGGCCAGTTGGTATTCTTCCTGTTGGTGCACATTTAAATAAAAAGTGTGCTTTTGGAGAGTTCCAGCCAAGCCATTCCCTCTCTTACCATAGCTGAATACAACAGTGTACTATCTGAAACCTAGACAGCATTATTTTAGCTATATACAACTCTTATCCAAAGCTAAATGCACAGCTCTAATGGAAACAATTTTACAGCTTTCACTATAGTATAATGTTCATGTCTGAATTTATTTTAATACATAACAAAACTTCAAAACAGTGAAAGGTGCTATATAAATGCAAGTTACGATTTTATAATGTGTCAGCTGCTTTTGCAATATTGCTGTGAATGAGAGATTTATGAAACCATTCTTTGTGAAACGCTGCATCAATAGTGATTTTGAGTCAGCATATTAACTCACAATATAAGTGAGGGGTGGGCTGTGACTCAGGTGGTAGTGTGTGTGCTTTGCATGTATAAGGTCCCAAGTTCAATCCTTGGCATCTCTGGTAGGACGCCTGCTGGGGATCCTAGAGGGTCTCTGGTGGCACGCCTGGGTGAGGTCTCTGCTGGGGATCCTAAAGGGTCTCTGGTGGCACGCCTGGGTGAGGTCTCTGCTGGGGATCCTAAAGGGTCTCTGGTGGCACGCCTGGGTGAGGTCTCTGCTGGGGATCCTAAAGGGTCTCTGGTGGCACGCCTGGGTGAGGTCTCTGCTGGGGATCCTAAAGGGTCTCTGGTGGCACGCCTGGGTGAGGTCTCTGCTGGGGATTCTGGACGGTCTCTGGTGGCACGCCTGGGTGAGACCTCTGCAAGAGAACTCGGAGAGCCAGATTTGAAACCCTGCTGCTATGTCAGGTTGTGACAATACTGTGTAAAATGGACCATTGATCTTACTCAGATAGGCAGCTCTGTATAGCCTAGTTTTGGGGGATTATTAAGCATTTTACCTCATCAGCAAAGTTCTGATTTGGGCTTTCCAGTTTGAAATCAAAAGCTAGTTGTGCTCAAGCTAAATTGTCCCAGCTGTATGTAAAGTACAAAAAGATTCCCTTTAGAGGTGAGGAATATCCAAAACTAACGGTTTATCTGTCAGATTTAGCTACTCAGAATCCCATCCATTGTGTTGGAAAAATGGCCCACTCCAGTACTGGTTATGTTCAGTTCGATCTGGATGCAATTTGGTTAGGCTCTGTCTGGTCTGGATCAGTCTGGTTATATTTATTCAGTTATGAATGGGGGTTGGTTTGGAGACTGGTAGGAGATCAGTTTGGGGGACCAATTTGGGATCATAGAGGGGCAGTTTGGGTTGAGGGTGATGGTCCAAGTGGGAGTTTGGTTTGTTGCTGTTTGGTTTGGTTTGGTTTGATCTACCCCATTAACCAATCCCTGAACCAGACCCACCCCAAACAAACCAAATCTTAAACCAGACCCACCCATGATGAACAGATCCCTGAACCTGATCCGACACAACGAACCGATCTGCACAACAAACCATCCTCACATGGATTAGTTCTCAATCTGAACCAAACTCAAATGAATCCCGATACTAGACCCACCACCTCCAAATATATCCCCTGGACCAAACAGATCTAACCCTTCTGACGAACCAATGTCCGGACTGAATCAGCCATCCTAAATCATACCATATATCTACTGAACCAAATTGAATCACATTGGAACTTCACTCCAATGCAAACATTCTCTCCCCAGTCTGATCAAGAGGGTAATAAACACAAATAACAGATTCAATATCTCTTTCATCTCTATGTTGCAAAAATCATTGCTTCACCTTGCATTAACTAACTAGCTCCCTTTTTTGGAAATGAAAATACAATGAACATGGACACTGAACAACCCTTTCTCCATTGAATTGGTCTATTCAGGTAAGGCTCACTTGAGTGGGGAAACCAGATGATACTGCATTTTGCCTCTCAGCAATGACTGGTCTCTTTTATTGTTTAATAAATAAGACAAAACACCGTTTAGGAATACCCATTTCAAAACAGACTTTCATAATGGAGGAAACACAATTTATTTCAGGAACAATGCAGTGTGTTTCTCATTTCCTGTATTGCCTGTTCTATTGTTGCCAGTAGTTTTGCATGAATAAATACTTTTTAAAAAAAGTTCACCTGAGATTTTTCATGATTCTGCAGTGCAATCACCGGTGACCTAATGCATTATTGTCTGCTCTTTTGGACAATAATAACAAGAGAGGAAAGGTGCACGCCCAAGGCATCCATACATGCAAGGCATATGAGTTCTTTACACCCCCCTTCCCTGCCCCCCACAGCCTATTACCTCCTCCACTGGCCCCACTTGTCTATACCCCTCCAGCCCTTGCTGCCCTTTGGGGACCAGTAATAGCTCTGGAACAAGTACACCCTCATATCTCTGGCCTCTGCCTGTTTATTCTCTCCCTTGGCCCCCACTTGTCTATTCCCTCCCACCCAGCCCCTGCTGCCCTCCGGTCCCCTCCCTACCAGTCACTCTGGCACATAGCACTAAGGCCCCTGGTCACCATGACATGTGATATGACCAGGCAGGGACCAGTAGTAGCTCTGGAACCAGTACACCCTCATATCTCTGGGACTCTTTGACCCACAAACATGGAGGTAGGCATATTGTACTTGTTTCGGTGAGGCCTTTAAAACGAGGTATTACACATCTGGCTGGCTAGTGTAGTACTGGAGATGACACAGGGTCACAGACAGATACAACCTCCACATAAGGCATTCCCTATTATCACGCTTAATGGAAAGAACACATAATAATAATAATAATAATAATAATAACAACAATAAAAAATAAACAACGCATTTTGAGAAGGTAAATGGTTTGTTCCTGTCTCTAGCCTATACTATTGCTTTCTTTAAACTACTCCTTTTTATGATCAATAACTAAATACACATAGGTGAACTTTATAAAGATAATAGGTGTCCAGTTAATCAAAGCTATGGAATCAGAACACAAACACACACAAAGGATATAATGTTCCGGCAATCAACTGTACCTGTTGTATACACTAAAACTTCGGAAACAGCAAAGGTTACTATTGCAGTATGGGTTAACTTCCTTTTTGAGGGCTGACATGACAACATGAACAGGAAACCATCAACCATTTTGGATGTGGGCTAGCAGCTGCAATAAAGCCCCTTTGAGAGCAAGGCGTCTCCCTGCCTATTCCTGACCTGGATGATAGCACAACTATTACAGCTGAAATAAATATTCCACGTGATTTGAATATTCATCTAATTATTTGGATTTGCATGGATGGATTTACATGCTATTTACAAATTTTATAAATGAAGCTTGAAAGGAATTGTTGATTTTTTCATTAGTTTGGTATTTGTTCATTATTTGTTCATTTTGTAATTCTCTAACTTGTGAGTGGCTGGATCAGGCACCATTAGATGATAAAAGGTGTGTTTTTGATTTAATGAACAGATTTTAAACCAATAGAAAGTTCAGATTAACCAATATACTAACCAAACAGATCAGTTTAATTGGATTTCATTAAGAAACAAGCAAATGTTTAAATTACTGCAGAAAAAGTTCAAATGCATTTTAGATTCAATTAAAATATCAGTGGGGCCCTAGATGTTGGCTGATTTCAGACGTTACGGGGCCCATTGGCCCCGTACTGAAATAAACCCATTCATTCCCCGCCGGGGTCACCCCGTCACGCCACAACAGATGTGCCGGGGGATCCTGGTGGGGAATCTGGGAGGGGGCGGGGCCGCGCGGCGCAATGTGTGGCCGCATGGCCCCGCCCCCTCCACGC
>QEPC01013456.1:2875794-2890433 GCA_003113815.1 Sphenodon punctatus | reverse complement strand
CGCGGCCGAACCGAACGGCCGAACACGAACCGCGATCTGTTCGCCCATGCCTAAAAACCAGGTAGTAAGCAGATGGTCCGCCCTCGGAGGCTGATGGAACCCCAGTGGTTCCAAGAGGTCCTGAGGGAGTTAACCTTGGACCTGGACAGTCACTCTGTCTATGAGCAGAGCAGAGCTGGAGGCAGTTCAAATAGGGTAGGAGCAGATCAAAGATTGAAGTGTAAACTGGAATCCTATAGGCAATAGTGCAGTCCAGTGCTGGATACTGGAGCAGAGCCAGGTCTAAGCATTCCAGTCCACCCATATCAGTGGTGTAGTGATTATTTTTAGAGAGGACTGGCCTATTAGGAGGTATCCAGTCCAGGAGATTGTGGGTATTGAGGCCCTTCATGTGGTGTTCGATTTGGCTGGGGGCAAGCTAGGGCTGCTGCTGGTATACCGGGCCCCTTCCTGCCTGGTGGCATCCCTTACCACTCTAACAGATCTGGCCTCGGAGGTGGTGCTGGAGTCCTCTAGGACCTTGGTTCTGGGGGACTTCAACATTCATGCCAATGCCTCCCTTGTCAGGGCGGAGCGAGAATTCATGGCCGCCATGGCAACCATGAATTTGGCCCAGAATGTTATCTACCCGAACCACATGGGGGGCACACCTTTGACCTGATCTTTGGTTCTGGCCTTGAGGCGAGGGGCCTGGTTGTGGGGGAGGTCATGGACGGACCATTATCTCCTTCAGGTCAGTCTCTCAGCACACCCCCTCCAGAAGGGGAATGAACCAGTTAGGATGGTCCGCCTTCGGAGGCTGATGGAACCCCAGCAGTTCCAAGAGGTCCTGAGGGAGTTAACCTTGGACTTGGATGGTCACTCTGTCGATGAGCTGGTCCAGCGTTGGAAAAGCTTGCTGGAGAAGGCCATTGACAGGGTGACTCCGAGACGCCCTCTGCCACAGTATCGTCACTGCAGGGCCCCTTGGTTTACTGAGGGGTTGTGGTGTATGAAATGAGTAGGCAGGCGACTAGAGCAATGTTGGCATCGGACTCGATCTGACTCCGACCGACTTCTCCATAGGGCCCATTTGCAGTCCTAAGTTGAGGCTGTGAGGACATCAAGGAAGGAGTTCCTTGCTGTCCTCATAGTGTCTGCGAAGTCACACCCACAGGAGCTGTTTTGGGTGTTGCGGTGCTGGTCAGTTCGGCCTCCCTCCGCCTGGGCGGGGTCTTGTCCCAAGCGTGCTGTGAGAAGTTTGTCACCTACTTCGCAGACAAGATCACTCAGATTCAGAGCGACTTTGATGCTGGATTAGGGGCAGTAGGGGAAGAGCACGAGGTGATGGAGGCCCCGTCCGGTCCAGCTTTGTGGGGGGAGTTTCAGGAAGTGACACCTGCTGATGCAACGGATATCTTGGGGGCTGTGAGGGCCACCTGTTGTGAACTTGATCCATGCCCATCCTGGTTGGTGAAAGCCTCCAGGGAGACATTGGGAACGGTGCTGGCGAGGGTGGTGAACACGTCCTTGCAGCAGAGGAGGTTGTCGCCCAGCCTCAAGGAGGCTGTGGTGCGCCCCCTGCTGAAGAATCCATCCTTGGAAGTGGATGTGCTCACCAGTTACCGACCTGTGTCTAACCTTCCCTTTTTAGGGAAGGTTATTGAGCGGGCGGTGGCGATCCAGCTCCAGGGGCATCTAGATAGCATCGTTTTCCTGGACCCTTTTCAATCTGGATTCCACCCCTGCTATGGCACTGAGTTGGCGTTGGTGGCCTTGGTCGACGACCTCCGCTGGGAGATGGATGCAGGCTGTTCCACATTTCTCATCCTGTTAGGTCTTTCAGCCGCTTTTGATACCATGGACCATGGGCTGCTGTTGAGATGACTGCGTGACCTGGTGGGTCTGGATGCTACTGTTCTTGAATGGTTCTGTTCATTCCTCTCGGGGAGAAGCCAGTGGGTGGTGCTGAGGGATGAGACATCTTGACCCCACGCTTCATCATGCAGCGTTCCGCAGGGTTCCATCCTGTCTCCATTATTATTTAATATATATATGCAGCCCTTGGGGGAGGTCATGAGAGGATTTGGGGTGTGGTGTCACCAATATGCTGATGATACTCAGCTGTACCTCTCTTTTTCAACTGACCCAGACCCTGCTTACTCATTGCTATCCCAGTGTTTGGAGGCCGTGGCGGAACGGATGTGGCAGAGCAGACTGAAGCTCAACCCTGAAAAGACGGAGGTGATGTTGGTGGGGAGAGCGAGGGAGGTAGTGGCCCCCCTGATTGGGGGGGTTTGCCCTTCTATATCTCAGCAGGTCTGGAGTC
Source organism: Sphenodon punctatus (assembly GCA_003113815.1). Taxonomy (NCBI): domain Eukaryota; kingdom Metazoa; phylum Chordata; class Lepidosauria; order Sphenodontia; family Sphenodontidae; genus Sphenodon; species Sphenodon punctatus. The sequence goes on along the minus strand of QEPC01013456.1, from coordinate 2,888,125 downwards.
TGGGGGTGATACTGGATGCAGATCTCCACCTTGAGCGGCAGGTGGAGGCAGTCGCGAAGACGGCCTTCCTCCAGTTGTACCTGGTGTGGAGACTGTGTCCATTCGTCTCTGGCCCGGACCTGGCCTCCCTCATCCATGCCTTCGTCACCTCGAGGCTGGATTACTGCAATGCGCTCTACGTGGGGCTTCCCTTGTTCCTGGTTCACAGGCTGCAGCTACTGCAGAATGCGGTGGCCTGCCTCCTTTCAGGGATGGGTCGTCGGGAGCACTTTACACCTGTGCTTCGGACTCTGCACTGGTTGCCAATAGTGTGCTGCGCTAGGTTCAAGGTTTTGATGCTGATCTATAAGGCCCTTCACGGTCTGGGCCCCTCATACCTCAGGAATCTCCTCGCCCTCCGCGCCCCAGTGCGGCTCCTCCGGTCTGCCGGGGGTGCCTTCCTGGAGGTCCCCTACGTTAAGCGGCAGGCCACATTGGAGAGGGCATTCTCGGTGGCTGCGCTGCACCTTTGGAACTCCCTTCCGGAGGAAGCTCACCTGGCCCTAAGCCTGTTGACATTTTGGCAAAGTTGTAAAATCTGGCTGTTCGCCCAGGCCTTTGGGGAGGAGGGTGGGGGGAGGGTTAGAGGGTTTTATCTCCCCTACCCTATTTATTGTTTTAGTGAGTTCCTGGGCCCTGTTTTAATACTTTGAATTTTTGATATGTTTTAAATAGTTTTTATATATATTTTATATGCATTTTATTGTTGTAAACTGCCCCAAGCTGTTTTTAGGAGGGGCGGGGTAAAAATCTAGTAAATAAATAAATAAATAAATCCAGGTAGCTGTCACGTTGCTCAGACACTTTCTATTTCCCTTGCACACTTTCAATAATCCCTGACAGCCAATAGGGAAGCAGAAAGTACTTACCAAGGTGGTTTAGTTGCAAGAGTTGAATATTACAGCTGTGGTGCTGTGAATAGTTCCCTGGTGACAACAAATGGATGATAACAAACAAGATAGTAGTCCATGGGAATCCAGATTCAGTACATGCTGTCCCCGCTCACATGTTTAGTATGTAGTAGACTCTATGGACAGACCTCTGTGTGTATTTATTGTGTGCTTGGGCAGCCCCCAATCACAGGTTGACAAACCTAATACATAGGCAGGTGTTCTTTCCTGTTATGCTCTGCCCACCACCCTTCCCCCCCCCCCCCCATCCACATATCCGGCCCCTATCATGACACACAGCTGTGCCAAACCATGGAAAGAAAAAGCCACCCCAGCTGTTTCTTTCTTCCAGGATATCAGTCTAGGAGGCGTTCCAGTCCTTTCTATCCCCACTCACGCATATAGGTTCAAACCTTGGTTTATGCCTGTCATCAATTGGCGGCTGGAAGGGAAATAACCTTTTGCTATTAATAGAATGCTGATTTTATTGAGCAAATAAACATACTTTATTGAGTACTTGCAGTGAAAATTGAAAGTGAACGTAAAAATTGAAATCAAAAGCAATCAGTCTTTCCATGAACAATCAGTCTTAGCCCAGTTTCTCACATCCACAGCATGTATGGGCAGGTAGCAGCTGACAATTTTATTGGGGCCTCACCCACCGTGGGATTGGGAATCCCTGTTGGCTTGTATAAGACTCCATTCAAAGTCCCCAATCAAACATGTGCCTCTTGTACCTCCTTTCTAGCATCTTAAAGATTACCATACAGTTGGGATGGAAAACATTCCTGTTAACCAGGGTGCTCTTCACTTCTTTGCTTGTCCAAAACTCATATAGGGCAAGAAGCTCTCTATCAGTTAGTTCATATTTCCCATACCCGGAGTCACTTGTTGCCCCCAGAGATACAGCTCCACCATCTGATCAAGGCACTCCTGGTAGCACTCCTGGAGGTATCAACAGGGCAGTGGCCCTGATCCCATGGCCTGCGGATCTTGTGCGGAGTGCCACATGAGTGTGCAGCCGCACAAACCTGCATCCATTTACATTACCGGCATATTGTGCCACATGCAAATCGCATGCATGCGTGCGCAGCTGTCACAGAGAAGGGGGAAAAGGAGGAGGAACAAGCTGCCAAGGGCAAGGGAGCCACCCACACCAACCTCAGTCGTACTCCAAGGAGTCCCCCCTCCCCCCCGGCTGATTCGCATGGTTAGCTTGGAACAAATAAGCCCGTCAGGATATTGTGGTGTCCGATTGAAATCTCCAGGAGATTAGGCCTATATCATCATAGGGTGTTGAGCAATCTATGCAAGAGGGTGCTTCCTTTCCACCACCCACCTTACACTTACCACGCTTACCAAAGGGGAAGGTAAGAATAGTGCTGGACTGTGGGGGAACACATGGGCAAGGGTCCCAGGAGGCAAGGAACAGATGTGGTGTTTCACACAACAAGGATGGGTAAGGGAGGTCTGGGTCCTGGGGAGGGGAGGGTCTAATGCCCCGTACCAACAAGGTCACACACACACACTCGCTCACTCACTCACTCTGGTTCTCGGAAGTCAACAAAGGGAATCATTCACAGCCAGTAACACAGTACAAGATTCACAGGTAAACACAGGGTAAGACAAATGGAAGACACTTAGCTTAGCTCATTCTCTCTCTCTCTCTCTCTCTCTCTCTCTCCACGAACACCAGGGGGCCAGTCTTAAGCAGATCACCGGCGCTGTGTCTCCTTCAACGCCAGTGTATAAGGTAGAGGCCACGCCCTCACGGCGAGCCTGAAGCTGCAACAAGTGGCGCAGCTGTGCTGGCCCCGCTCCTGCATTCTGTGTGGTGGTGGGGGAAGGAACTTACGGAGAAGCTTGTTGCAGCAGCTGCCTAGAAACCTCCGTGTCATTATGTGCCCCAGAGGGCTGGTCGGTTAAGTCCAGAGTGGGGGGCGGCCGGGGTTTCAGAGGTGGCGGTGGTGTCTGGGGCCCCCGCCAGGCCCGGCCCCAGCATGCGCCTCTAATAGCAGCTTACACGTGGGGATCCACGGGCCATAATATTGCAGTCAATGAGAAGGGCAAATGTCAGGGAAGGTCCAGCCTCCATTAGCAACTTCCTTATTTCAGGCAATGCACAAACATCCAGAAAAGTCACAGTCTCGATCTCATCCCACTTTCTTAACTTGTCTCAAGCTCCAGCTCTTCCATGCTGCTGAACTTTGAATTGCAACTGGGTTGTGCAGTGTCTGCTCTCCATCAAGCATACATGGATGGAACCCCATTGTCCGCATGTGCTACCCTATGAAACATATAGCCAGCCTCACAGGATGGGTTTGATGGTTTTCTCATCAGGCCACACCCAAATTTCAACAAAAGCCAGTGTATCCATCACTCCCCAACTTCTCTGGCCACAGCACCCACAGACAAAAGCAGAAGTTACTTGGCTTTCACTGGAATCCAACCTGCAGGAATATCATTCTATGGCATTATGACACCTCATGCTCATCGCAAACAAAAATTGTTTCTATCAAAAGATAAGAAAATATATCAATTGCCTTTAAACAATGGGCAGCTTAGCTCCCACATATATTCCATGTGCAACGACCTTCACTGCCTTGGTCTTGCAGATCCCTCCACCAGCCCATTTATTAACATTCAGTGCTTCCTCCCAGGCCAATTAAAAAATTCTATGCTTCCATATAACAGCTATAACATTTTTACATGACTTGGCATGTGTTCCATGGTTCTCCAGGCCATAGTGAACCACTTTGCGTGATTCATGGATGTACTGGTCACAAAGAACCATGATGCCCAGGTCTTCTGCCAGTCCCCCTTCTTTGCGCATGTACACGGGAGGCTTTGGACCCACCACTGAAACCTTCATTGAGGGATTTCTCAGTAGTGCTGAGGCAAGAACAAGTGTTCCAATACCATCAAAAACTACTTACCTTTTCAGAGCATTTGCAGTAGTTTGTCAGTATTTCCTCACTATTAATTAATTCTTCACTTCCACTATTGTCGAGATTAACACCTGCCAATTTCCATATTTTTTCTTCATTTTCCATAAGTTTCTGTCAGTTTTCAGCATTTCCGTCGATTTCTGTCAATTTACAGCATTTTCTGTCAATTAACGGCACTTAGGGTAAATTTTACATCACTTAGCCAGTATATATACCTAAACCATCATATTAGAAGTTTCTCTGAATAATAATGGTGCTGATGAATGCGAGGTCCGTGGTCAACAAGGCCCCGGTTATCCACGATCTGATCGTGGATGGGACCGTGGACCTCGCATGCATCACGGAGAACTGGCTGGATGATCTGGCCGGTCCAACTTTGGCGGATCTGGTTCCAGCTGGGTATGCCGTGCAGCATCAGCCCCGCATGAGCGGCCGGGGAGGAGGCATAGCTATTGTTTTTAGGGAGGACTGGCCTGTTAGGAGGTATCCAGTGCCGGAGATTGTGGGTGTAGAGGCTCTGCACGTGGTGATCGATTTGGCTGGGGGCAAGCTAGGGGTGCTGCTGGTGTACCGGGCCCCTTCATGCCCGGCGGCATCCCTTGCCGCTCTAGCGGAGCTGGCCTCGGAGGTGGTGTTGGGCTCCCCCAGGACTTTGGTTCTGGGGGACTTCAACGTCCACGCCGATGCCGGCCTTGTTGGGGCGGAGCGGGAGTTCATGGCCGCCATGGCAACTATGAACTTGTCCCAGGAGGTGATCTGCCCGACCCACGTGGGGGGACATACCCTCGACCTGATCTTCGGCTCTGGCCTTGAGGCGGGGGGTCCGGTTGTGGGGGAGGTGACAGCGGTGCCCTTGTCGTGGACGGACCATTACCTCCTTCAGGCCGGTCTTTTAGCGCGCCCCCTCCAGAAGGGGAAGGGACCAGTTAGGATGGTCCGCCCTCGGAGGCTGATGGAACCCCAGCGGTTCCAGGAGGTCCTGAGGGAGCTTACCCTGGATGTGGACGGTCATTCTGTGGATGAGCTGGTCCAGCATTGGAACATCTTGCTGGAGGAGGCCATTGACAGGGTGGCTCCGAGGCGCCTTCTGCCTCGGTCTCGTCACCGCAGGACCCCTTGGTTTACTGAGGGGCTGCGGTGTATGAAGCGTGTGGGCAGGAGGCTAGAGCGACGCTGGCGTCGGACTCGGTCTGTCTCCGATCGTCTTCTCCATAGGGCCCATTTGCGGTCCTATGTGGAGGCTGTGAGGACGGCGAGGAAGGAATTCCTCGCCGTCCTCATAGCGTCTGCGAAGTCGCGTCCAGCGGAGCTGTTTCGGGTGGTGCGGGGGCTGGTGAGTCCGGCCTCCCTCCGCCTGGATGGGGACTTGTCCCGGGCCCGCTGTGAGGAGTTTGTCATCTACTTCGCAGACAAGATCGCTCGGATTCAGGCCGATTTCGACGCTGGGTTGATAGCAGTAGGGGAAGAGCGCGGGGGGGCGGAGGGTCCGTCTGGTCCATCTTTATGGGGTGAGTTTCAGGAAGTGACGCCAGCCGATGTGGTGGATGTCCTGGGGTCTGTGAGGGCCACGTGTTGTCAACTAGATCCGTGCCCGTCCTGGTTAATAAAAGCTTCCGGGGAGACGTTGGGGACGGTGCTGGCGAGGGTGGTGAATGCGTCCCTTCGGCAGGGGAGGTTGTCGCCTTGCTTAAAAGAGGCTGTGGTGCGCCCCCTGCTGAAAAAACCATCGTTGGACGTAGACGCGCTCGCCAGCTACCGACCTGTCTCTAACCTTCCCTTTTTAGGGAAGGTTATTGAGCGGGCAGTGGCGCTCCAGCTCCAGGGTCATCTAGATAATATCGGGCTCCTTGACCCTTTTCAATCTGGGTTCCGCCCCGGCTATGGCACCGAGACGGCGTTGGTGGCCTTGGTGGACGACCTCCGCCGGGAGATGGATGCGGGATGTTCGACATTTCTCATCCTGCTCGATCTCTCGGCCGCTTTTGACACCGTGGACCATGGGCTGCTGTTGAGACGACTGCGTGACCGGGGGGGTCTGGACGGGACTGTTCTTGAATGGTTCCGTTCATTCCTCTCGGGGAGGAGCCAGCGGGTGGTGTTGGGGGAGGAAACATCGAGCCCCCGCGCCTTACCGTGTGGCGTTCCGCAGGGATCGATCTTGTCTCCATTATTATTTAACATCTATATGCAGCCCTTGGGGGAGGTCGTGAGAGGGTTCGGGGTGCGATGTCACCAGTATGCTGATGATACTCAGCTGTACCTCTCGTTTTCTACTGACCCAGACCCTGCTGTCTCGGTGCTATCCCAATGTTTGGAGGCCGTGGCGGATTGGATGCGGCGGAGCAGACTGAAGCTCAACCCAGATAAGACGGAGGTGATGGTGGTGGGGAGGGCGAAGGGGGTGGTGGCCCCCCTGGTTGGGGGGGTTTGCCCCCCTGTAGCTCAGCAGGTCCGGAGTCTGGGGGTCATATTGGACGCAGACCTGCGGCTGGAGCGGCAGGTGGAGGCAGTCGCTAAGGCTGCCTTCCGCCAGCTTTATCTGGTACGTAGGCTGCGTCCGTATGTCTCTGGCCCGGACCTGGCCTCCCTCATCCATGCCTTCGTCACCTCGCGGCTCGACTACTGCAACGCGCTCTACGTGGGGCTTCCCTTGTTCTTGGCCCGGAGGCTGCAGCTGGTGCAGAATGCGGCGGCCCGTCTTCTGACGGGGACGGGTCGCCGGGAGCACATTACACCGGTGCTCCGAGCGCTGCACTGGCTGCCGATAGTGTGCCGGGCCAAGTTCAAGGTCCTAGTAATGATCTACAAAGCCCTATACGGCCTTGGCCCCTCTTACCTTAGGGACCGCCTCGCCCTTCGCGCCCCGGAACGGCTCCTGCGGTCTGCCGGGGGTGCCCGCTTGGAGGTCCCCCGTGTGAAGCGGGGGGCCACGATGGAGCGGGCATTCTCGGTGGTAGGGCCGCGGCTGTGGAACTCCCTTCCGGAGGAAGCTCGCCTGGCCCCAAGCCTTTTGATATTCCGGCGGAACTGTAAGACCTGGCTGTTTGCCCAGGCCTTTGGGAGGGAGGGGGGAGGGGGTGATTTTTAATCCCCCACCTTATATATTTATTTATGATTGTACCATGCCCTGTTTATTGATATATTTTATATTTGTATTTTAAATATTTTTATATTGTTTTTATTGTTGTTAACCGCCCCGAGCTGCATGGCAGGATGGGGCGGTATAGAAATCTAGAAAATAAATAAATAATAAATATATAATAAATAAATAATAAAAAAGACTCTCAGGTATGATCCGAGGATCCGAGGAGTGGTCTGAGTGTTCGGGCCACTCCTCAAACTCTCGGCAAACATTCACCAAGTACCAAGTCTGGTGTGTGTGTGCCAGGGTTGGAGTAATTAATAGGGAGGGGGGGCTAACGGGGTGGTGGTGTCAGAGTGGGTTACTTACCTTCCGGAGGGGTCCCACACCAATGTGTGACCTATTTCCAGCTGGTAATTTTGAAAATAAAAAAACCCACTGAACATGCTCAGAAAGGTCTGTATGACCCTTTCTGAGCATGTTCAGCTCTTTTCAAAGATGGTACTGAGCATACTCAGTGGTGTTGTTGTTTTTTTTTTATTTTCAAACTTACCACACAGGAGTGTCAATGTGTTTTCCTGTGTGTCAGTGTGTTTTCTTCTGGCCAATCCTCCAGCCTCCACCCCTGCTATTTCCTTCCCTTTCCTTCCCTGTGCATTTGCAGGCAAACCAGCTGCAGCCCTGAAGCTTTTAATTTTCTTATTGGCATTCGCTGGCTAGCTGGTTCCAGGAATGGCAATAGGAAGCGCAGAGGCACAGACAAGCTGCTTGCTTCTATACCTCCACTCATGTGAAAGTGCATGAGTTTCTGATTACCAGTCCCCAGTGGCTTATCTCTATGCCATACCACCATTTTCCATGTCCCCTCCCCATGCACCTCTTGCCCCTACATGCAAGTGCATGTCCAGAAAAGGCATGTCCATTTCCTGTGAACCCCCAAGCCCCTTCCCTTGCTTTCCCTTCCAAAACAGAGCCCCCAAAGCAGCTTAACGCTATGCCATACTGCCAGTTTGCATTGCCCCCATTCCTCCAAACCTCCCACCTTTCCCAGAATAAGTACAGAAAACATGGACTGTGAAAAATATAACAACTTTATTTACCAATATAAACTTGAATATAACTTTAACTTTGTTTACTGAACTTTAATGAACTTTAATAATTAAAAAGAGTGAATTTAATTATTTAGGAAGTCCATTTAAGTCTTTTTCCGCCTGCCCCTTTTGGGGACAGCTGGACAAACTCTTTGTGGGGGGTGGAACTGGCAGGGGGACATTTTCTTCCCCTTGGATCTAGCCCTGGAGATCTTGGGGACTTGATGGTTGGAGGCAGGCTGCTCGTAGCAGGACTGGCATTTGGGAAGGTGTGCCTGACCCACATGGCATTCAGTGGTGTGAGAGCTGAGCAGAGAGGACTTGGGTGTGTTGTCTGGTGGGTTGAATGCTTTGGAAACCAGGGAGGGCAGTTAGGATCCAGGTGTGGGAGTGTGAATTATCAATGGAACTTGGCAAAGGGCACTAGCGCCTGAGCAACAATGTTTTTGGTTGAAGCAGCTACATACTCAAACAGGGAAGTCTAGATCTGTAAAGACTGGAACAGACTATTTTCAGTCTGTGCCAACTGATCTGTCATATCCTTGCTCACCTTCTTGCGCCCACTGTCTGACCACTCAAACTGCTGCCAGAGGCGGACCTAGTACCAAGACTCCAGATAAATCTTGACTTCAAAAGCCTTGTCTTCTGCAGCATTCTGCCATAGAACCTGCCCAAGATTTATGGACATGCCCTTGAATCACATCCTGGATCTCATCTGTCCACCACATGGCCATTCTGAGCCTAAGGAAAAGGGTTGAATGCAAATTAATTAATTAATTAAATAATTAATTAAATAAATAAAATAAAAGAAATCATAAGCTCTCTTGCAAAACCCTCCCTGCATCAGTTGTGAACCTGCAGGTCCTGGTTATTGTGGGCACTTGTAACTGGGGTTTCTTCCCATGCCCACTGTGGTGGCGGACCTGTAGCAAGGCAGCAAGGAAAGCCATTAGTTCAGACCACCCCACCCAGCTTTCCCTCCCTCCCCCGACATTGGTGCCTTTCCCACCCAGTGTTTCTGCCCCCACACACCAAATGAAGGATATTAAAAAAACAGCTGTTTACTGTTAGTGACCAGTGACACTTGGTCCTGTGGAATTTCATGTTGTTCAACATGCTCTCATGACCACTTGGCAAGAAAACCCCCCACATAATTTGATAGCAGTAAACGGAAGTCTTTGTGAAGCTGTGTAAATGCAACCCTCCTCCCCCAGTGCATTCTTTTACTATTCTCCTCCACTTCCTCGATAAAGGTGGCCTCCAGGTCCACCATACCCTCCACTGGTACCTCCATTGGCTCCTCAAATAAGGGCTGCCTCTCCAGCTTGAGGGGGTAGACCATGAGAACCACAGTGTCCATGTCTATAAACAGTGACTCCGGGGCAGGGATGGGCTTGGAGGGACTACCACCAGCAGTCACGGGTGCCATGGTGGGAGCCGGAGTTAGAAATGTGGGCAGCAGCAGCAGCAACAGTGGGCAGCAGCAGCAGTGGACAAGTGGGTGAGTCGTATCCACCCACTTTTTGCCCCCAGCTGAGTTGGCACTGATTCATGTTTCGGGTATATCCCTCCTACACCAATTGGAGGGAGATCTTCGGGAACACCTCCCCATTCCTATAGCACATCACCAGTTGGTATTTAACTTCTCTCCACCACCACCACCCCACCCTAAGAGCAATGAAGGCCTTGGTCTCGTCCTCAATCCAGGGAATGCACCTCTAGCAGAGGTATTGGTAAGCAGAGTTTAAATACTGGTGATGGTAGTTGCCTGGCTGTCAGTGTTAGCTATAACCAAGGTGATGGAAAGCTGATTGAAATTGCTCCTCAGAATGTAATGGCTGAGGAACAGCAACCATTGATCACATGCTGCAAACCTGGGACAACGGGAGCTGGGACAACGCATGTTTGAATTTGGCACGCATCTGGCTTTTAAGGCAGACATTACGTGAGCAATAGTGAGAGCAGAACTGGACAGAGGGACAGGAAGCGGTCACTCCTCAGAACGCTCTAGTCTTTTTGCCCACAACTCTATAGTGCAAGTAACCCATTTGACAGGACACAGACATATGGGTGCACATTAGCCTGCATTCACCCAAATGGCAGGCTCCACATGCTTTGGGACCGTGCTGTAAGTGGGGGGGTGCAGATCTGGTCTGGTGGCCATGGGACTAGGGGATGAACACCTAATAAACGGACAAGTAGTGTGGGCTAATATCTCATTTGTTAAAACCTCTCTGGACCCGACTAGCCAGGTTTGAGACTGCTGAGTTATTACATCGACCAATTTTGAATGACAGCTTCCCAAACTTATCTTATTCTTCTGTGGTTTCTGGAAATGTATGGAACAACTTTATTTGTATCAGGTATCCATTTGCTACCATTTGAAACCTATGCCTTCAGCAGGGCTTGACTAATCGGTCTTTTCCAACCACTACTAGCCTGACAACCTTCAAATGAGCTTTTACAGAGGTGTATAAGCTTGTTTATTTGCCCTTTCCTTCATTTTCATGAAAAGATAGAAAGTCAGAATGGACAGGAAGCAATTAACAAAAGAAGGTTGACCTCTCTCACACACTCCATTCATCCCTCTAAAATTGCAATGGTGTGTGGGTGCATGCATGAACATATGTGTTTCTCTCTCACTTTCATGTACAAATGGAGTCAAAAACATTTAAACCTGGACAGAAGCTTGCTCAGTCCACTACCTACAAACCAGGAGAAAATATCCTTTCCAACACTTCACTTTTGTTAGGAGAATTGCTTCGAAAATTGGGCAACGTATTAAGGCCAAATATGTAAAATGGCAGTAAATTGGCAATGAATTTGGAGGGGAAAAAGAAAGAAAAGAAAATGGATTATAAAATCCACCCTGCTCCTTAGTTCTTAAGTTAACAGGAAAAGAAATGTCTTCCGTGCCATTATGTCCTCTAAAAGAGTAGAGGTGTGAACCAGGGACCCATGTCATTTTTTGTTTTTGTTCTTCTTTTTCTTTATTTAAGTCTGTCGATTTCCTTTTAATAATTATCAAAATTTCATTTTTCATTTTTGCTTTCTATTGGTTTTTCTATTGGCCCTTTATAAAATTATCCTGTAATTTGGCTGAGATGACAGGGAATTTGTGTGATAAATTTCTGCCAAATTACTTGTAACCAACCCAAGTGCATGCACCTAGCATCTCGCATCTTCGTGAATGCTACACTCCTTGTCTTTCCCTCTGTTCCCCTTCCTTCATCTCCCCCCACCGCCCCCCCATCTCTCAGATTGTAAGCCCCAGGGCAGGGACCATATCTATTCAATTACTTTGTAAAGCACCTGATACATTGCTTGCCCTATATAAATGCTTGCTAAAATAATAATAATAATAATAATAATAATAATAATAATAATAATAATAATAAACAGGATGGAATATAAAAATGCTACAGTCAGAAATGTATTTCCAAGTTAATAGCTTATAACATCAGGACATTTTATCCAATCTTTCTGAAATTTGGCAGGATTGGCACACTAGTGGAGGGACATAACCTTCCTAGATTTCATACACATTGGAAGGGAGACTAAAAAAAGATATAACCAGGAATGTGTATGGAGCTTTTATTAAAATCACAACTCTCAATTGCTTCTAAAATTGGTTTCCTTTACCCAACCCTTTTGAAGTCTGGTACGCATCACACCCTTAATTTGGGGTACAATCTCCCTAAGTGTCATCAGAATTGAATAAGAAACATAAAAGTTATAGCCAAAAATACATCTTTCATTTTTTCCCCATTATTTCAAACACATTTTTTCCCCCATTATTATTGTTTTTTGTTTCCATTGTTACAATAGCAAAGAAGAAAATCAAAAATTTCATTTTCTTTATCATAACAACAAAAATGATATGCACACACCTAGGAGATATGGCATAAGTTTACAAAACCATGAGTGGCCTGGAGCAAGTAAACAGGGACCTGCTATTTACTAGGGGTGGGAAACTGGTAGAATCCGGTATCCGATAATGCCGGTATCGGGCGTACCGGCATTATCGGATTTGACCCGGTAATCCGGACCCGGTACCGGATTTCGGGGTACCGGATTTTTTTACATTGCAGCCATTTAAAAATGGCTGCAATGTAAAAAACTTAAAGCCCCAGCAATAAAGTTTTTTTAAAAAAAAACCTCCCCGAGTCCAGGCTGCACGGGTGGAAGGGGGGACACCCCCCACCCACCCTGCCCAGCCTGGCTTTTTGTTTAAAAAAAGAGTCAGAGTGACCCAGAGGCGAGGCGAGGCGAGCCCACCCC
>QEPC01013456.1:2796155-2875694 GCA_003113815.1 Sphenodon punctatus | reverse complement strand
CCCCCCTCAACGTAAAAACTCTTCAAAAATCCCCGCCTCCCCCACCCTCCCACCCTCCCCTCCGAAGGCCTGGGAGAACAGCAAGGTCTTGCAGGCTCGCTGAAACGCCAAGAGACCTGGGACCAGATGGGCTTTCTCTGGGAGGGAATTCCAGAGCCTCAGCCCGGCCACCAAGAATTCCCTCTCCATCGTGGCCCCCAACTTTACATGGGGGACCTCCAAAAAGGCACCCCCGGTGGACCGCAGGGATAGCTCTGAAGCACAGAGGGTGAGGCAGTCCCCAAGGTATGAGGGGCCCAGACCATATAGGGCTTTATAGATAAACACTAGCACCTTGAATTGGGCTCAGTACGCTATAGGCAGCCAGTGCACAGTACGGAGCACAGGTGTTATGTGCTCCCGCCTTCCTATCCCCATAAGGAGACGGGCGGCCGCATTCTGCACCAGCTTCAGCCTCTGAATCAGAAACAAGGGAAGGCCCACGTACAGCACATTGCAGTAGTCAAGCCTTGAGGTGATGAAGGCATGAATGAGAGTGGCCAGGTTGGGCCTGGAAATGTATGGACACAGCCTCCATACCAGATACAGCTGGCAGAAGGCAGCCTTAGCCACCATCTCTACCTGCTGATCCAGCTGGAGCCCCAAGTCCAACACCACCCCCAGACTCAAAACCTGCTTGACTACAGGAGGGCAGACCCCCCCCTACCAGGGAGTACCTCCAGTACCTCCCTCACCCTACCCACCACCATCACCTCCATCTTATCAGAATTGAGCTTCAGTCTGATCTGCTGCATCCAATCCGCCACAGCCTCCAAACATTCAGAAAGTAATGAGACAGCAGGACCTGGGTCAGTTGAAAATGAGAGGTACAGCTGAGTATCATCAGCATATTGGTGACATCGTACCCCAAACCCTCTCACGATGTCCCCCAGGGTCTGCATATATACATTAAACAACAGCGGAGACAATATCGATCCCTGTGGAACATCACAGGTCAAGGCCTGGGGGCTTGATGTTTCAGCCCCCAGCATCACATCCGTCTCAGCAGCAGCCCGTGGTCCACGGTGTCAAATGCGGCCGAGAGATCTAGCAGGATCAAGAATTTGAACAACCTGCGTCCATCTCCCGGTGGAGATCATCCACCAAGGCCACCAATGCTGTCTCCGTACCATAGCCGGGGCAGAATCCAGATTGAAAAGGGTCCAGGAAACCGATGGTGTCCAAATGCGAGTGCGTCCACATCCAAAGATGGCTTCTTCATCAGGGGGCATACCACTGCCTCCTTGAAACTGGGTGACAATCTCCCGTCCCTGGTGAGGGTTCACTACCCTCGTCAGCACTGTCCCCAAAGTCTCCCTGGAGGTTTTCAACAACCAGGACGGGCACGGATCTGGTTCACAACTAGTGGCTCTGACAGACCCCTGGACATTCACCGCATCAGCTGGCGTCACTTCCTGAAACTCCTCCCAGAAAGATAGACCAGACAGTGCCTCCATAACCTCATGCCCCTCGCTTACTGCTTCCAATCCAGTGTCAAAGTTACTCTGCATCTGAGCAGATCTTGTCTGCAACGTAGGTGGCAAACTCCTCACAGTGGGTCTGGGACAAGTCCCCATCCAGGCAGAGGGAGGCCGGACTGACCAGCCCCCACACCACCCGGAACAGCTCCGCTGCACGCAACTTCGCAGATGCTATGAGGGCAGCAAAGAACTCCTTCTTTGCTGTCCTCACAGCTTCAACATAGGATCGCAAGTGGTTTCTATGGAGAAGTCAGTCAGATTCAGAGCGAGTCCGACGCCACCGTCGCTCTAGTCTCCTACCTACCTGTTTCATACACCGCAACCCTTCAGTAAACCAAGGGACCCTGCAGTGATGAGACAGAGGGAGAAGATGTCTCCGAGCCACCCTGTCGATGGCCTCCCCCAACAGGGTGTTCCAATGCTGGACAAGCTCATCTGCAGAGTGGCCATCTGGGTCTAAGATTAATTCCCTCAAAGCCTCCTGGAACCGTTGAGGTTCCATAAGCCTCTGAGGGCAGACCAACCTAACTGGTCCATTCCCCTTCTGGAGGAGGTACGCTGAGAGGCTGGCCAGTAGGAGATAATGATCCGTCCATGACAAGGGCTTTACCCTCACATCCCCCACTAACGGATCACTCACCTCAAGGCCAGAACAAAAGATCAAGTTGAGAATATGAACCCCCACATGGGTCGGACAGTTGACCACTTGGGACAAGTCCATGGTTGCCATGGCAGCCATGAACTCACGCTCCGCTCCTACAAGGCCGGTGTCAGCATGGGCGTTGAAGTCTCCCAGGACCAAGGTCCTGGAGGAGTTCAGAGCCACCTCTGAGGCCAGCTCTGCAAGAGCAGCAAGGGATGCTTCCAGACAGGAAGGGGCCCGTTATAACAGCAGGACCCCAAACTTGCCCCCAGCCAAATCAAACACTACATGGAGGGCTTCAATACCTGAAATCTACCAAACTGGATTTCTCCAACTGGCCATCCCTCTCTAAAAATAATAGCTACACCTCCCCCCCGACCCCAGTGCACGGCTGGTGCTGAACAGCATACCCACCTGGAATGATACGCTGGAACGATACATAATTTGATACGCTTAGCAAGGGAACTGGCTTTCAGAAAGTGCTGAGCCCTAGTCCTCAGCAAAACATGCTAATTTGAGGTCTGTGAAGATGGATAACCTAAAATTCTTGTGGCCTTGGTGAAATTAATTAATTAATTAATTAAATACATTTATACCCCGCCCCTCCTGAGAACAGCTTGGGGATAAATATACTTCCTATATCTCCATAGTTTAGGTCAGGGTTCGAAGTTTGATTCAATGGTTACCTGAAGATTTTGTGGTATCCTCTGTCTATATCTGTGTTTCTCTCTGTTCACCAGTTTCTCTTCACCTAACTGAAAGCCTGGTTTTCTGTGAATCACTGCTTCTATTTGTTGTCATAGACAACGACCCTTTTTACATGGGCCGCAGCATGGGGGGGTCAGTGTGCGCAGCAGTCTGTGTTTGGTGGGTGGGGGGAGGATGTAGATAGACACACACCCATCAACACCCACCTCCACCCATCTCCATGCACGGAGCATTGGCATTGATGCCCATTGCTCTGTGCATGGGTGGTGGGTGGATGTGGATGGAGCGTAGGAGCACACACACACTAGGGATGTGCGAACGCGGTTCAGAAGTTCAGAGTTCGTACCAAACTTGATTAGTTCGGTTGACCAAACCGAACTTCCAAAGTGAACTTGAATTCGACCGAACTATTCTGTCGAATATGAACCAATTCGGAAGGCCAAAAACAGCTTAAAACACCAGTTTTGAATATACAAACTTGGTTCGGAAGTTCAGAATTTGACTGAACTTGACTAGTTCGGTTGACTGAACTGAACTTCCAAACCGAACTCGATTTTTGAACCAATGAACCAAATTTCTGAACTCGGTTCTGTTTGCACATCCCTAGCACGCAGGCACCCCCACCCACCCACTGGCCTCAGCATTCAAACGGATGCCCACCCAGCCACTGTGGAGTTCACATGGATACCCCCCCCACCGCCCATGTGGGCGAGGGGGGAGCACCCTTGTATAAAGGGCCAGGAATGCATAGAGTGCCAATGTGGCCCTGCAACATGCAGGGTGGGTGGGTGATAGGTGGGTAGTGGGTAGGGAGGCACTTGTCTAAAAACACCCAAAGATCTTAAGGCTGGGAAGTTTTTTTTTAGCAATTGACAGTGAAAACAGCTGAGGAGTATGAATGGAGGAATAAATATCTTACCTGGCTCAAATATAGATTGGGGAAAGAGATAATTTAGCCACGAGGAATTTCTCTCACTTCAGCCTTTGGAAGACATGAAAATTCAGTGCTCTACTAAATCAATGCTCCACTTTCTTCCTCCTTTTCTCAGAGTACCATCAGCCCTCAAGGTGAACTTTGGTATGGAAGATATTATTTACATTGTCATTTTGCTTACATTACTCACCTGCCTACTCCACATTCTGCTTTGTTCCCAGAAGGTCTCCCTGTGATGCCTCAAATTATTTATAAGGGTTCTCAGTATCTTGGATCTGGTTGATACCTTTAAAACTCTCCTAGCTCAAGGGCTTCCCTGGGTCAACGTCACTCCAGAGAATATGATTGTCCTCTTTTTATCTCCAATTAGTAATCTCTTGTCTAAGCTGAAGAGCCCTGAATTATTGAGTCTCTCCTTGTACCGGAGCCATTCTATGCCTTTGATCGCCTTTTCTGAACTTTTGTTTTACTATGTCCTTTTTGAGATGTGGAAACCAGAACTACGTAGAATTTTCTAGATGTGGACACACACTAGATTTATAGAGCAGCATTATGGTATTTAGAGCTAAAATGGATAAGCCCTTTAGAAACCATCCATAGACAATGGGTGCATTTACACATTGCTCTGCTCTGCCTCCCACCCACTAGCCCGTCGATATAAAGACAGGCCGAAATATGTGGAAGCAGAGCGGAAGTGAAGGAAGTGCCACATGCACCACTGCAGTCCCACTGGCAGTGCTCTGGAACATCCTGGACCACCGCCAGTGGAGCAGGCCACCCAAACCTAGGGCACTGGATGGAGGCGGAGCTGCAATCTATCTACTTAGTGGACGGCCACTGCATCTCCACTCCTGGCCGAGGGTTGCCTTGGGCAGTGTCATAGAGCTGCCGGTGGCAGCCTAGTGCAGTGGCTGATTAACCTGCAGCTCTATGGTGTGGTGGAGTGGCACTGACCAGGCAGACTGTGGGTTGCGGCAGTTGCTGGGTCCATTTAAAATGGATCCAGATGTGTATGGAGATCGACGGAGATGGATTTTTGGCCACATCACATCTCTGTAAGCCATTTCAAAGGCTGTTCCAGGGAATATGGATCACCTGATCTGGATCCCTCGAAACAGAATGGGGATCAGATTGCAGATGATCCCCATTCCATCAACGAGGTGAATCCATGTAGACTCGGGGTGTTTTCAGACGTTACGAGATCATGCTCAACCACAGTGAACCACGCTCAATCCCACAGCAGGGCCAAGGAGCCCTGAACGTCTGTTAGGCAGCTGCCAGATGTTCACCATGCTCAATACGCACATGGGGTCAATTTCAACCACGCTTCCCAGGCTAGCCGGCGCAAAATCTCAGGAAGTGTGGTCAAAGAGATCCCCACTGGGAACCAACAAAAAGTAACATCTGGATGTCAATCCCCGGGCGGAACCAAAGGAAATGATCCCTAGCCATGGACAATGCATGCAGCATCACTGTCAGGCAACAAGCAACAACACAACAACCGGAGGGAGACTTAAAGGGAAATCAGCAGCAGGGAAGCATGGCAGGATGGAGCGAGGAGGTAGGCGGAAGAGAGCGATGGGCGAGAGAGCGACGGTGGTGGAGGAGGAGGAGGCAGGGGCAGCGGTGGATGGAGCACAGGGGGAGGAGGGGGAGCCGGGGGTCGTGCTGACCATGGAGGAGGTACAGGGACAACACCCGCAGTAGCAGGTGGGACACAATGCCCCGGGGACATCATCCAGAATGGGACTGGAGGAGGCACCCAGGAAACGGGTAAGGGGAAACAAGGGCAGGGGAGCCGGGGTACTGAGGGGGCACGGGATAAGTCCGGGTTCCCGCCAGAGAGGAGGGAGATGCCACGTGAGGGGCCAGGGCACGCATCAAACCCTAACCCCCTACATCCCACAGACACGGAAGAGCGCCCAGTTGGACGAGCCCCCGGAGGACACCAGACCAGCCTGGGTGGAGGTGGAGGAGGAGGAGGAGGAGGATGAACCACAGTGGAGAAGAGGGAGGAAGGTGTACCACAGAGGGGGCCAGTGTGGCCTCCAGGAGACCCGGGACTTCATTAGGATATGGGGGACCCTGGAGTACCAGCTTGAGCTTGTGCTCAACCAGCGCAATGAGCATGTCTACCAGGACATAGCGTGGGACATGGAGGTGTCAGGGCATCAGCGCACAGTGCCGCTCAAAGGCCAAGGAGCTGAAGAGGGGCTACAAGGCCATCCGGGACAACAATAGGCGGTCCGGACACGGAGCCCGGACCACCCCATTCTACGATGCCCTGGACCACATCCTGCATATGAAGGGGTCCATAGTCACCCCATGGCTCATCAGGAGCACTGTGGTCCAGGGTAGGGAACAAGCCGAGGTACCCCCTCCCCTCACTGCCCCACTGGTAGACACGAGCTTGAGGGCCCCGGACCCCCAGGAGGAAAGCCCTGGGTCCCCCGGCACTTTCAGGCCCCCCCAGGCAGCAACCTGGAGAGCACCCACCCCCAGGCTGGGCAAGTGGAGTCTGAGGCTGGCACCCTCATCACCCTCAGCCAGTGGTCCATGGGGGAGCACCCCCACTCCCACCCTGAGGGGCCGGCCTCAGAAGGATTCGAGACTGACATTGAGGGTAAGCGGGTGACCCAGAGGGGGGAGGGACCAGGCCCACGGGGGCAGGGGCCAAGGGGGGATGGATGGGTCCGGCCCAGCCCCAGATCGAGCCCCAGTCCCCCAATACCAAGGCAGGAGGGGGCCCAGTCCCAGGTCAGCCAACTGCACACCCAAACACCCACAACCCCCCCTACTCACCCGCAGGCCATGGGACACCCCAGGACCACACCCTGGTGATCGAGCAGGCAGCCACCGAGGAGATCCACCAGCAGGCGCAGGAACCAGGTGAGACAGGCGACCCGGTAGCGAGGGCAATCTGGGGTGCAGAGAGGGGTTCCCCAGACAGTCGGAAGGGGTGAGAGGGGGTGGAGTCTGGGGGTGGGGAGGGGCCTGGTGAGACACCCGGTGGCCCATGGGGCCCCTGCCCCATCGTTGCCAGGGGTCAGGTTCAAGATCAGACTAACCCTCCCGTACCTTCAGGGCAACCCCGGTAGCCAGCATCCCCAGGGCCCGTGGCCCCATCGCAGCACATGAGGGAACACCAGATACGGGTCCGCAGGAGGAGGGAGCACCAGGCGGAGGAAATCATCCAGACCTCGGAGGAACAGGGGGAGAGGATGATGGTTTCATTGTATTTTATTTATTGTATTTTTATGTTTTTGAAAGCCGCCCCGGGCTGCATGGCAGGAGGGGCAGGGTATAAATTTATTAAATAAATAAATAAATAAATAAATAAAATGATAGCGGCCGTGGACCGGATGGAGGCAGCCATCGAGCGGTCCCTGGAGCGGGCAGAGGCGAGGGACCAGAAGCTCCAGGCTGAGGTGTGCCTGGAGCGGTGGCGGGAGCACCAGGAGCACAGCAGGCAGGTGGAGGTGCTCGGGAGGCTGGAGCAGTCCATCACAGGCATGGTGCAGGAGCACTCTGCGAAGATGGATAGGTCCCACGATATTGGGACCTCCCTGCTTCTACATGCTGGCACGATGTGCACCTATGTGATGGCAGCTGCGCACCAGGGCACCCTGCCTGCCCAGGGCTCCATGCCAGGCCCCTTGGTGCCCCTGCCCCCTGCGCAGCTGCCCCTGCCGACCCCCCGACCCCAGGGGCCATGCATCCACCTCCCGGTGCCCCCCGTCCTCAGGAGGGTGCAACCGCCACGGGGGGCTCCTGGGTCCCGGTCCCCCCCCAAACACCACCACCCCTTCCAGACCTGGAGGATGCCAAGGACATTGCTAGGAACACAGACAGTGGGGGGAGGGGAGCTCCCAGGGATCCATGGCCCACACCGGGCGCTCAGGGGGCTGACCCAGGAAAAGAGGGGGGGACTGGGAGGGAGGGGGAGGGTGGTGTGAGGGGGGGCACTAGAGGGGGCAGGGGACTACAGGGGTGGAAGGAGAGGTGGAGGGGTCACATGTACACGCGAGTGAAATACATGTATACACACATGTATGCCTCCAGGGCCTGTATGTGGGTGACAAGGGGGGACAGAACCTGGTAGGGGCCGGCACCAGGAACCCCAGTGGGTGGGCTGGGCAGGGGAGCCCCTCACTCCCGGGCACCCCAGGCAATATGCCTCGCAAGGGCATCCCGGATGAACTTGGCATAACGGTACTCCCTGGGGTTCTTGGAGTTCACGTACAGGGGCACGGGACCAGGGGTTCTGTGGGGCTTTGGGTATTCCAGGGCTGCCCCCTCGGTCTTGCAGATGTTGTGGAGCACACAGCAGGCCCTGATCACCAGGGTGGAGGTCTCCACAGTGTAGTCTAGGCGCCCAGCAAGACTCCTCCAGCGCTGCTTGAGGGCCCCGAAGGCTCTCTCCACCACGGTCCTGCTGGAGCATAGGCAGGTATTGTATAGCACCTCCGCAGGGGTCCGTGCAACAGGGTAGAACTTCATCAACCAGCGGGTGAGGGGGTAGGCAGGGTCCCCAAGGATACAGGGGGGCATCAGCGCCCCCTCGATCCAGGACATCCCCATGTCAGCAAAATCTCCCCGGAACATCCGGGCATAGAAGGGGGAGATGGTCATGATCCAGGTGTCGTGACTGCAGCCGGAGTTGCCCGTGAAGATGTCTGTGAACTGGCCCCGGTGATCCACAACCACCTGCAGCTGCAGGGAGTGGTACCCGTGCCAGTTCACATACTCTGCTGCCTCCCCTGCGGAGGGGCGGAGGATCTCGACGTGGGTGTCATCCACGGCTCCCATGCAGTTGGGGAAGCCTCCGACTGCAAACCCCATCATCACGGCCTCCTGGTCCACCAGCTGGATCGCTCTGTCCAGGAGCATGCCCTCCACCGCCTCACACACATCCTGGAGGATAAAGCCTACTGTGGTGAGCCCGACCCCAAAGTGCTGGGACACGGACCGGCGTTTCCAGGGCCCAGACCCCTATGGCCACCCACTGGACCATGGGGATGGGGGGTCCTCATGGAGGTGTGCTGTCGCTCCAGCCAGGGCATCAGGAGCTCCGCTAGATGCACCAGGGTGAGCTTGTCCATCCTGAGGTGGGCCATCCAGGTTGCCTCATCCCACTGGACCAGCGCCCTCGCCCACCAACCCTGTGGGTGCTCAGCGACCCATAGGTGCCTCTCAATGGGCATAGTGAGCAGAACAGCCCAGCACATGGTCTCCCTCGCCCACAGGAGGCACCTGGCCACCTCGCGGAGCGCCGTGTGCCGGGTCCTGCCCCGGCTCACGCCCTGCCAGTCTACCCCAGATAGCCTCTGTGCCCTGAGCTGGGCAAGGGATCTCCTGCGGCCATGGTGCACCCAGTGGGCCCTTGCAACTCTCCAGGCCAGGGAAACCTGCAGCCACGCGGCCGGGTGCACCTCCGCACCAAGGAGGCGCAGCTGCTCGGTGTGGTTGCGGTACCACTCGGCTGCAAGCGTGAGGTGCATCCAGTAGGCGGCTGCCCTGTCCCGCTCCATGGCGGTGGGCCCCCCGGGGGCTGGGGGATGCCTATTATGGCCCTCCGCTGGGCAGCCGTGCTGGGGGCCTGCCCCCAGTTGGCCGGGCCCCCCAATGGGGTGCTTGGGTCTGTGGGTGTGCCCATGGTTACACATGCTGGCTGTGCATGGGTTCTCGTGCCTGCATGGGCGTGCAGCTCCATGCAATCCTTGTGCAGCTGCATGCCTTCACCCATCAACCCCACACACCCATGGCTGTTTGCAACACCATGGCCTTGGTTTCTCGATTAGCTGATATGTGAGTGCTATTGTGCTCGGCAGCTGTGCCAGGTCCGCACCCCATGCCTCGCTCTGTTGTGCTACAATGTTGCAGTCCGTGGCCACTTTTCCTGGCCTTGGGACCCCTTGGAGGCCCTCCCGGCCCTGGAGGGTTTGTGTGCCCCCCTGTCCTTGGTGTTATTCTCCCTGTCTTGCAGGACCATGACTGGTTGTCCATCCACCGGGCTCCCGCTTCCCGGCCCCCATGGGGCCCCCCATATCTGGACCTTCTGCGAGACCATGTCTCTTTGCGACCTGTGGCATACCCCAGCCGTGCAGCTGCTCCTGGGCAGCCCGGCCAGCCGTGCGGGTGCCTTTGAGAGCTTGAGCTCTGGAATTCACTACTTCGGCTATGAGGCGAGCGCTCATGATTGCCGGCTGCATACGGAGACCCTGGGGCTGGTTTGCTTCCCTGATGGACGCACCTCGGACAAGCGGTGTTCTCATGTGCTCTGGTCTGGGGCTGAGACCGTGTCTGCACTGGGTGTGTGTGGGCTGGGTGCCTACATGGTGTGCCTTGCTGAGGGTGGCCCTGCCTTGGCTGTGTCCTACTTTGCCTATGTTCACGGGGCACGTGGGTACCAGTGCATCCGTGCAGTGGTGTACCACCACCTGCTGGAGCTGGGACATCTTCCTTGGCCCCCTTCTGCTGTGTGTCGGAGTCTTCTGCGGCAGAGATGTTGGCCCTGTTGGGGGTGTAGTCCCGTTTGGACATCCAGCTGGGTCTCTCCATGCATGATCCCTTCAAGGCCTACTACCTCATCGCCCACCACATGTCCGTGCTGGGGTACTGCCGGGGCTTGATCCATTGGCCCCACCTGGCTCACCGGGCATTGCACCTGGGCCCACGGTGACCCCCAGAGTCTGCCTGTGAGTCCCGGTGTTCCTCCCGGCCCCCCGGTGTCCTGCCCCTGTGTGGGATCCCGCTCCTGTCCAGGGGCGGAGGTCCCCACTGGCTGCTCCCACCCTGATGTCTCTGCCGTGCTGTGGTGAAGCCTGCTTTGCGGGGTGCTGCTGCCCCTGCCTCTGGCCCCGGGTCCCATCCGGGCCCCATCCCCCGGTCTTCCTTCACACCCGGGGTTCCCCTCCGTGGTTGCCCTCCTTAGTGCCTGGGTGTGGCGCTCTGCATGGCCTCACCAACCCGCCTGTGTCCAGCTACCTGTCCCCACCCGCCAGCGCTGCCACATGCTGCCTGCCCCCCCCCCTTGGGTGCTTGTGTGACCTGGGGGTTCTGGGACCCCCAGACTGGCCCTCGGTGCTTCCTGTAGGGGTGTGTGTGCGTCCTTGGACCTTCAGCACTGCACCGGCTGTCCTGGCTGCACTCCATTGGCCCCTCTGCGGGTGTGGGGTCTCCGTGTGCCTCCTGGACCATTCCCGCCCAGCTCGCTGTGCATTGCGGCCCCCACTGTGCCTTGGTCCAGAGATCCGCCCCCCCCCCTTTCCGAGACTGCTTGTGTTGCTGTGGGGGCGCCTGAGCGGACTGTGCTGCTGTGGGGGTGGGGGTTGCTGATGCCTGTGTCGTGCCCTGCCCTTTTGCGGTTCCCCCCCTTGCTCCCGTTGTGCCTTGTGTGTTGTCTGGGTGCCTGTGCCCCCCTTCCCTTCCTTTCCCTTGTGTGTGCATGTGTGTGTGTGTGTGTGTGTGCCCGGGCGTGTGCTCGTGCTGTGTGTTATGCTGTGCCCCCACCGGCTGTGTGCCTGCTGTGTGTGGTACCTGTCCGGCTCTTCTCTCTCTCCCCCCTCCCTTCCTGTTTCCCTTGTGTGGGCATTCCCTTTTGTGCCTTTTGACTTCGTTTGGCCTCAGGCGGCCATGTCTGTGTCCCGCCCCTGCCCAGTGGATTCTGGGTGTTTTGACCACAGCTGGGAATCGGCATCACGTCTGTTGTGCTGCCCTGGTCCGTGATCTGGCAGCCCGATTCCCGGCCGTGGTCCAGGTCCCGTCACGTCTGTTCAGGGCTTTTATTCGCCCCGGGGGGTGGTTGTTTTGTTCACCCTCACCGGGAATCCACTGTAGTGAACCGCCCGCCCGTAACGTCTGAAAACACCCTCAATCCACCTGGATAGATTGTTTTACACTCTATGATATTTTCAGTTTTATTTTCTATCCCTTTCATTGTAACTGTCACAATAACTCCAAGATCGTTTTCTTGAGTGAAAACACCTAATTTGGAACCCAGCATTTTGAATGTAGAATTAGGATTTTTTAAACTGATTTTCATATCTTACGCTTATCCACATTAAATTTCATCTGCCATTTTGTGGCCCAGTCACCCAGGCATCCAAGATCCTTCTGCAACTCCTCACAGTCTACTGCATAGTACACAGCTAACAGTAATTTTTGAATGACTAAATCAGTCTCTTTCTATGCTACCTGAAGCCTCCAGCTTTTTAATAGAATGTTCATGAAGCCAGCTGTTCCTCTAACGGAGGAAACATGCCATAAGCTACTGTATGCAGTGCCCTTTCAAAACAGCTTGGAGGGATTATTATCATAAGGAAGGGTTCTATTGATCAAAGATGTGTAAAGCAAGAAACATTTTGATTTCCATTTCCAGTCTCTGTGCAGAGACGTCTTTATGAACAGAACATATTTCTTTTTGCTTCCCTTTCAGTTTTAACCACATAAAGGGGGGCTAAAAACTGGGTGGTGGGAATAAGAGATTGCTAATGGGGGTATATCTTCCTTTCCTGCTGACAGTGATAAGGGAAGGAAGGAGTGAAGGAGCACGTGACTGTGTTATGTATAGGGGAAAGGGTATAAGCCCTTGTACTCGACTGACGTGTTCATATTGTGTATTTTCCACACGACTGCAAATGTGAAGTACTAAATCATGATGGCCCTGGGGTTTGATTGATTTTTCAATCCTTATTTACTTTGGTATGTGTGTTTAACTTTGTGGAAGAAAAATATGTTTTTAAAAGAGGATACAATATATTACATTGGTTTTATCTTCTGAATCGTATAGCCAATTTCCTTCATCTTTATACAGGAAACATTTTCAGATGAATTTTATCTGAGAAAGAAACTCAGGATTTAGTTGCAGATCCAAAGCTCATAGAATCAATGGAACACTCCCTTTCACTTACTTGAAGAGAGGTCCTTCAACTGAATGTAAGGACCCTCTGTAATAATAAAATGACTGTATAGTCCAGAGGTGCCAAACTGGGCAGTTTCACTGCAGCTCTTGGCCATGACTGGTCCTGGACTCCATCCTGCCTTAATGGTCCTGTCTCTAAATTCATTGCATTCAAGTTTTAGCACCACATTTCAGCAGTTCCTCCAGATATCAGCATACAGGATAGCAGAGCACTGACTTTGCATCACAAAACACGAATGTTTTGTGTGTGGGCACACACATGTGCGTGAGTTTACTTAGGGCTGAACAAGAAGCGCTTCTTGCTTTCGTGAGATATCTTGCAAGATTTCATACTGGGGACCAAGATCTTGATGAAATCTTGCTGAAACCAGTATGAAGTCTCATGAGATATATAGTAACAAACAAACAACCCCCCCAAAAACCCAAGCGAACAAAAAAAGAACTGCAGTGCACGTGTCCAGAATGGCTGCTGGGGCCATTCTGCACATTCAGCCCTTTTCCAAAAGGGTGTTGCCAGCATCATTGCCATTTTCGGAAAAGGGTAGCCAGTCTCCCCGTGTACAAAATGGCATCCTGAATGCACAGAATGACTGCCCTTTCCCAAAATGGTGCCAATGCTGCTGGCCATTCTGGTCATGTCCACCCTTTTCCAAAATAGCACCAAGAGCATTGCCACCATTTTTGAAAGGGGTAGCCAGTCTGCACATGCACAACTGATCGCAGCGCATGCAGAGAATGGCTGCCCTTTTCCAAAATGGCGGTGATGCTGCCATTTTGGGGGGGCCTTCCATGAGGCAGCCAGCAGATCCATCTCACTCTCATCTTCTTTGTTTTCACCCACTGTTAGGGTTCCGTGAGCCTTGCTACCCAATCAATGGAGGATTCGTCTGTGATAGATAAGCTCCTTCCTCAGCTCCCTGCTTAGGCTTCTATAGCCAATTTCTCCTAGTTTATTAGGTAACCACATTGGCAGTTCATGTAGTCAGGTTTTCTTGGGCGGCTGAAAGCAGCCAACCATGTCTTCACTTTTATGGTGGACTCTCAGACTTAGGCCCTCACCCTTCAAGTGTGCTTTTGTTACAGTCATTTTAAATCAACTATGCCCATATGAGACAAGCATTACTTTCCCATTTCGTTTTATAACACAGGTTTCCGAATGCAGACAAAATTCCTTCAATTTAGTCCTATTTTTCAAACTGAGCACCAGGCCGGTTTGTGAATTTCCACACAGTAGATTTCTTTCACACTGTAAATTTCTTCACATAAATCCCAAGAGCTGGACAGTAATGCCATGCACCTACTTATGCACCATCACGTTCCATGTTCAATAGAAGCTACTCTTGACTGCATCCTATTTTGGATCCTCCTGATCCCAGCTTAGTTGAAGGCTAGCCTTTTCAAACATCATGGCCCTAGGCCAGAGTGGTGTGGAATCATGGCCCTAGGCCAGAGTGGTGTGGGAACTGGGTGGAAAATGCTCGTAAGTATAATAAAAATTAACAATTAAGATATGAAATAAAGGTCACTGATAACTCAGCATATGTTCAGGTTTATTTTTCCTTATGGAGGGAAAGTCTTCTCTTTATTTTGGCTCCCAGGAACAGCCAATTCATTATTGCTACTCTAGCCATTTGACCTTGCTGATAATCCTCATAAGCCTTTAGTTCACTAGCTCCTGGAAAGGCTAGAACATTTTTTGAACTTGTGAATTGGAGCCCTAGCAGCATAATGTCCTTGAAGAAGTTGGGGAATGAAATGTGAAAGCTCTCCCTTGAATTATTACCAGCTGTTTTGGATATTCTGAGTCTAACAGAAATAAGACCAAAAAAAGGCATGTGTGCAGGGTTTCCAATTTCCTGGGTTGATGCTATTTGTGAAAAACATATTTCCCTTACTGTGGTATTTTCTTCTGTTTTTCATAATTAAGTATGACATTTTGTTCATCAAGCTATAAAGCTTCCTCAGAGGACAAAAGAGAATATCTTATTCTGCTTTATTAACAAATGGTGAACTGAAGAAATACTGAAGTTATTCACCACTAATTAGACAAAAATGATTTATTTGCTGTAGTTAGAATTGTTAGTGGATAATTCAGTGATAGCAAAATGTTGTTATTCAGTAGAGTTTCTATCAGACTATATTTAATTGATTTATTTCTCAACTGCAAACTTTCATTTCTTGCTATATTAATATTATGCCCTATTCTATGAAAAGCTTAAGAAGACTGCAAGCTCACTTGGCTCAGCTATGTGTGAAATTGATTTGGGGGGGGGGAAATAAATATGGGCACAAAGGCAACGTTTCCCCTCCCCCCTCCTGCAACTGGGCTTCCAAAGGTGGGGATAGGACTGCATACACCCTTTTGATCTTCGGTAACATTTGTACCACACTTTCTTCTAGTGTTCTTCCTTTTGTACTCTTCCTTTTAACATTTTGTATCAGGAAAGTTATTTGCCTTCATCATCATTGACCGTGGTCAAGTGAAGTAAGGCCCAACATTCAACTCCACCAAATCCCTCTTTCAGGTTTTAATCATCAAAGAACTTACTCTGGTATAGGCCCAATGATTTCATTGGGACTGCTCAAGAATAAGTGATTTGACAACCCAGCCTTTATTTCTCTATGTGTAACAAAGGGTAAATCCAGCATGGTTGACTGTGGTGGCATCATGTAGGAATCACAGTGGATCCAGTGTGGTGGCTGTGATGGGTGGAACGTCTGTTTGAGCCCCACCAGATGTTCACCACGGTGAATTCCTGGTGGGGTTCAAAGCTAACCACGGTTCTAGGGGTGAGGCCGGCCTCACCTCTAGAACCACGGTTAGCTGAACCACAATCAGGAAAGGGGCAAAAGTAACATGTATTATCTGTTGCAATTTTATTAGTGGTCAAAAAAAAAAAAAGTTTCACTGCCTACTGTGCCAGGACAAGTTAGAGCTCTGGCATCAGCAGAGTTTACACACACACAAAAAAAAGTTTCACTGCCTACTGTGCCAGGACAAGTTAGAGCTCTGGCATCAGCAGAGTTTACACACAACAAAAGAAAATAGCTCAAATTCTCAGTAGCAACAGCTTAGAAGTAATCAACACCTTGGAGATTGTTTCTAGATTAAAATAATCTACTTTAATGAGAAATACATTGTGATAGGAAAGGCCTATCCCTAGATCTTACTAGCTAGCTGCCACCAGCATGGTGGCCAGTCATGTTGAAGGTCAGAGAGAGAAAAAGGAATGGAGAAAGGTCAGGAAGAAGGAGGAAGTCCAGCAGGAGCTTCCTGGGCACATCCCACCTGAGAGGGGGAAGGGGGGCTTAGAAGCAGAAATCAGAAAGGTTAAAGTGACACACACACTAACTCACAATCTCTACGCCCAATGCTCCTAGTGGTCATTAGGGTTTGTTGGTGCAAAAGGTTGATGTCATCTGGAGCTGTTTCTCCAACATTACCTTGCCCCGTTCCTGAGCGTGGTCCGGACCATGGTACAGGATCGGGCACAGCGGCCGCATTGGCTTCTGCGCTTGCCCATCTCCCTGAGGGTGGGCAAATGTGGGAGTGCGGGGGGTGGGGCTGTGCGGCGCATGTCACACCACATGGCTCTGCCCCCTCCGAGATTCCCCTGCGTGATGAATCCGAGACTTCTAAAGGACGGCCAGCTTCATCACTGACTGGGATCCAAGACGGATCCTGGTCCAGGTTTCAGCGTGTTGGGCCTGGAGGCCCAGCACATCTGAAATTACCCATAGTGTAGGAAGGAGCCCATCCATGTTCCATTTGCAAGTTAGGCACCAGCACCAGTCCTTATCCATTTTACTTGAAGCAGGCTCAGGAGATAGAGTTCTTGCCTTACTCTCTCTTTCATACATTGTAGAAACCCATCACTACAAACACCAATATAAACATGTAAGAAGTGACATGTCAGGCGATGCTGCGGTGCTGCAAGGGGGCGGGCGCATGCCGATGGTCCCCGCACAGCCACGGCAGCAGCTGGGAGCTCCCAGATGGCACAGGTGGGGTGGTACCACATGACCAGGTCCCCAGACAGCGGGGGCGGAGTCCAGTCAGGCGGGGCCGGTGGCAGCATTGCGGCGCTTGGCATGGCTGCGTGCACAGTAGTATGAGGCTAGGGAGTATAAAGGGGTAGCCAGTGCCCAGGAACTATGCTGGCGATCAGCTTGCTGTGAAGAACTGGCCCTTGCGTGCTTGAGATTTACAGAGATTTGTGATGCGGTGATAGAGTGCAGAGAGAACAATTGGTGAGTGTGTGAGGAGTGATCGTGGGAGTGCAGAGAGTGCTTGTGTGTGTTTGTTAGATTTATCCTTCTACCCTCCTGGAGACCCAGGCCACCCCAGTCCATGAATCTTGAGTGGTTGTGAATTCCCCCCTGCCTTTATGTGTTCCTGGGCTATCTTCTCCCTCCCCATGACCTTCACTGTCAGAGCACCTTGCATTCCCGAACGGTTGATTGTGGGTGTCGCACTTGAGTGGTGGGTGGTGGTGAGAGAGCCTGGACTTAGCATACCTGATTCCCACTCCCTATGATGATCTGACCTTCTCCTATACAGGACTATTAGTGCCACACAAGATCCTGAGGGACTACTGCACAGCCCGTAGGGTGCCAAGTCAGGGGGGGTGTAGCGAGAGATTGATCCCTTCCCTCTCTTTACCACCATCTCCCCCCTATATCTCACATGACAACTCCTGGGCCTCTCCTTTGCACTAAGCCCCTCATTGGACTCTGTGCAAGGACAAGCCCTTTTTCTTGGCTCACAGCTGTCTCCTCCACAATGGATCTTCACCTGGTTGATCTAGCCCACTCCCCAGGAGTTTACTTTTATAATAGCTTCTGGCCATGTGAAGACAATTAGGATTGATGCCAAGATTAAGACCAAAGATGGAGGCCTGCTAAAACCAAGTTCCTGCAGGGACTTACCAAAGCACCCTGCCACACATACTAACTTTTGAAAACTGCATCTATTCAATTCTAAAATGTTGGTGTGTTGTAGACAACAATGGACATAACTATTGGTTTTGTAAAATTAGAAAATCAAAAGTGACCCTACCGATGAGAAATCTTTACCTACCTATTCTGCTCCCTAAACATTATCCCCTCACTACAAGGAGTGGAACTGAGATGTGAAAACTGACCATAGAGAAAGTGGTGAATATTCATTTCAGCTGAAAGGCCGCTTTTCATAAAAAAACCAAAATTGTTGAATACATTTTGACCAATAATCTAGTCATTTAACTAGGAACCCTGATAACTCAGTCAGCATTTCTACTTATTACAGCTGCAAGACAGGCATGCTAGGAAGGTAATTAACCTCCTGAATGCTGATGATAGTCACTTGAGTAGTCATAAAAACTTGATAATATCTAGGAATCATAATAATAGTTTTTTATTATTTCATGTTTGTTTATAATATAATTATTAGTATTATTATTTAAAGCTCCAATTGAGTCTAAATAGAGCTGAAAGAAATATCCAAGATGAATATCAATTTTGTCAAATTCACCCACTTCCAACCGGGTCCAACAAAGTGGGTACAAATCACTACTCCCACTCACTTAGATTGAATATTTTGTTTCAAGTACTTTGTGCTGGTTTTCCAATATTTGGTCAAATAAACGTCTTAACCAAAATGACCACATAAAGCAAGAAAACCGGGAGTGCTGATAAATGTGTGAATATTTGTTCTGGTATGAACATTAATTTGGATATTTGTAGTGCCATCTGAGAATGTGAATATTTATGAATACATAACTTGCTGGTTTTTTCAGCACTACTCTATGGCCCTTTTCTAATGGGTGCGGGTTCATGGTAGGGGTGTGTGAACACCGAGTGGTTTGGTGCTTGGCCTGTTCGAGGTTTGGTCGAACCCGAAACCGTTTGGTTCAGTCCGTTTGAACCAAACCCGTTTGGGGGGGTGAACCTGTTTGGGGGGGGGGAGGTTTTGCCTCCCCCCCTCCAGGCTGTGCATGTAGAAGGGATGCCGGGGAGCACCTCCCCGCCCTGCCCAGTCTGTGATTTTTTAAAAAAAAATATTATTTTTTTTAAGCCCCAGGCATTGCCCGTGGCCCTACCGGGTGATGCTGAGGCTCTGACCCTGGTCCGGCAGCAGGCGGGTACAGCAGCAGGTCCACTGGCGGCAGCACTCCAGAGTGCTTCAGGCCGCTACTAGGCCTTCCAGGTCAAACCGGAAGGCCTAGTAGTGGCCTGAAGCGCTCCGGAGCGCCGCCCCCACTGGACCCGTGGCTGCTACCGCAGCCACCACTGAACTCAGGGCTGCAGTCTAACCTACCTGGGGGTGCCGGGGCTCCAGTCCCAGGTCCGGCAGTGGCCACGGAAGACAGTGGACCCACTGCTGGACCCGCCCGCTGCCGGACCCAGAGCCAAAGCCCCAGCACCACCAGGTAGGACTGTGGGTGATCCCGGGGGGGTGTTAAAAAAAATAAATCCCAAGCTGGGCAGGGGGGGAGGTGTTCCCCGTTGCCCCTTCCACCCATGCAGCCTGGAGGGGGGAGGGAAAACCAGGGTCCCCCCCGCCTGAACCAAGTTCAGAACCCAAACTCGGTTTGGTCGGGGGTCTGTTCAGATTCGGGGTGTTCACAATGTCCCAAACCCCAAACTTCCAAACTGCATATGCACATCCCTAGTGCATGGGTGGGTGGGTGACGCAGTGAGTGGATGATGCTTGGGGTTTCGTTCCCATGGACCTCCACCCACCTCCACCCATCTCTACTCACAGAGCATTGGGAACTGGCACTTGTTGCTCCATGCGTGGGTGATGGGTGGAGGTGGGTGGAGCACGGGAGCACACACGCATCCCCACTCACCACCTGCAGCATTCCCATTTGTGCCCATTGATCCACCCGTACCCGCTGTGGGGTTCGTATGGGTGCCCCCCTGCACTCATGTGAGAGGGGGGACATCCATGTAAAAACAGCCTAAGACTGGCCTTATTACACAGACTTTTGTCTTGCCTGAGGCCACTTTTCACATGAGACACTTCTTCATGCAAATTTAATACTATCGCAAGTTTCATACTTGTGTGAATGTGCTTTTCCATGTCCTTCATGTGAGATCAGTTAAACGTAATAATGGTTAAATGTAATACTGTGACGCGAGTTAATCTACCATGAAATTTGGAAAGTGGGATTGGACTATTTGTGATGGTATTACAATTACAACAAATCTGTAACATGAGGATACTTGCATTATATTATTTCTGGGTTTGGACACCACTTAAAGCGCGCAAGAACACGGCAGTGAAATTTGAAATGTGAGAAAGCTGTGCCCAGAATTGATGAGGATACATGTTCACATCAGTCATGGGAGATACCTCCAATGAGAATGGGTACTGACTGTCTCCTCCCACAATCGGTGATGTTACAGACATTCACAGAGTAGAATACATCAAGGAATAAACGATAACATGAAAAAGCAGATTAAGATACAGTTTTACTATGGTACTGCCTTCTGTAATAAGGTATTAATCTACATGCCTTTAAAGCAGGAGTAGGGAATATTTTTTCCTTCCAGGGGCCACTTTGAAAATTAGTACAAGCTCTGAGGGCCACAAAGAAATACGTATGGGGTGCATTCAAGAAAAGAATGGTCTAGATTATGGATCTGTGCCATGGATCTGTCCCCCTATCTTTGTGTGCATGTCCTCATATCTACTCCCTTACCCTGAGCTCAGGCTCTCAGTGCTTTGGGATAGGGGTCAGATCAAGAAACTGGAAAGAGAGCAAAGAGAGCAAAGAGAGCCTCAAGCCTAGGGGTGTGCATGTCATTTTCGTTATTACAATAACGATAACAAAAAAATTTCATTTTTGTTTTTGTTATTGCAATAATGAAAACAACAACTGAGAATAACAACGATAATGAAAACAACAACCAAGAATACAAAAGATGACCAATGAGAATACCAATACCAGTAACGATAATGATATCGATACCAATATGATAATAATATCAATATCCATATAAAAAACAATACTAAAAATTATACCAAAAACAGTACCAAAAATGATACTAAAAACGATAACGAGAAACAAAAATGACAATGTCGTTATCAATGTCATCATTATTAGTGCTGTGGAAGTTGAGTTTTTGGAGGGAAAATGTAGAGAGGGGAGGAGGGAGCAGACATCTCGGAGTCTTAACAGGGTTGAACTCTTGAACTGTGCCTGTGTTGGGCGGGGCGAGCAGCTCGGCAGTATCTGACGGATGTATCCCTGGACAATGAACCGCACAAGCAGGCCCCAGCAGTCTCATGGGACTCTGTGATAGCTCAATGCTGCCTCCCACAACCAATCAGAGAGGCTCTGGGGGAGGGCACTGAAACTCTTCATAATGGGAGGCCCAGGTTTTTTCTCTCCGTTGTGTGAGAGTTCTGCTTCTCAGGTTGCACTTACAGAACGGTGGTGCTTGCACATAAAAAAATCCTCCCTAGCCCTCACTGTATTATTTTTTATATTTATTTAATTATTAGGTATTCCCATCAATACCTTTCCTTCCTCATATGCTACATTTTACCTTCTCTCTTTCCCTGCCCTTCTCCCCCCTGTACATTATATATAGATAGGTAGTATAGATTAGATATAAATATATATTATAGACATATAGATTAGATTAGAATAGTTATATGGATAATTGATTAGATGATAGATAGTTTTCCTTTCCCCTCCCTTTCTCCCTTAGATTTAGATAAATATTAGTTATGCACAAGAATAAATAATGATACTGATACCAAAAATAAAATATTTGTTTGAAATTGTACTAATATCAATAACAATAACAGTAACGAATATCGATACTGATAACAAAAATGATACTGATATCAAAATTGCTAATGAAAACTATATCAAAAATGATACCAAAAATGATACCAAAAACGATAACAACTAAAATGAAAACAACATTGTCGTTAATAACGATAACAAAAATGACATTTTTGATCAATGAAAGTGAAAAACAAAAACGACATGGGGGCCTGATGCACACCCCTGCTTTCAAGACATGATCTAACCCTATATATCATTGTTGTATTGTCCTTACCTTATCCTCAGAGCTGGAATGTAGATGCAACTAGAGTGCATAAATGGGTGACCCACATTACAAGAGCCATCTGGCAATGCCTGGCATCAGGAGTCCCATTTTACAATTTGCAAATGAGAAACCGTGACTTGCCCAAGGCCACACAATGAGGCCAGTATTTGAAGTTGGGACTTTCATTTTCAAGGCCAGAAATTTAACCATTGGACCCATCATGGCTCATATGAAAGCCCAAATATGCAAAACAAGCTATCTATATGTAATTTCACAACCTGCCATTAGCCTTTCTTCTCAGATTGGAAACATCTAATGACCAGGAATCTCTGTTTACTTCCTTGACTGTTCTGAAACAAAATTACTAAAATCAGATTATTCCGAATTTAAAGTGCCTTAGTCATTATGTCTTTTTAAATAGCAGCATGAAGGAGCATCGTCTTTCAGTTCAAGCTGAAATGTGCAGCAGCGATGCAGGAATGTGCAGTGAAATTTAAATGTGCATTGACTTTTTAGGCCCATGCACTCTGAATATTAAATAGTGCATGCATTTCTACAGCACTGTGACCCAGAAGCATCATTTCATTTATGTGCTGGGAGCTGTATTTAGCACATGGAAAGGAATATATTTTAAGCAGACAGTTCCCCAAATAGACCATCATCAACAATTCAAGATGGCAGCCAAAATACCTTGTATACATGTAGCAAAAGTATCCAAATGGAAACTCCTCCCCCCCATGACCATCCTTCCATTCTTATAATTAAGTGAGTTTTTTGATTGGTTAATTTGAATTTGCTCTCAACTTTCGTGAAGAAATAACATAATTTTTCAGCATGACAACTGTTTATCAAGATTTCAAGTTTTATGTATGTTTACACTAAATTTGTGAAAATGCTTTCCCCCCAACAAAATAAGCAAACTATTGTTTATTTCAAGAAATGGGAAACACCCTGTCTAAATCAGAAAATCCTCAGCCTAATTCATGAAACAGGCACTGTTTATTTCATGAACTATGCAGAGCTGTTGCCTACTACATGAATTAGGCAGTGGCATTACCGATTTAATGAATGAAGCAATATTTTGCTTATTTTGTCAAAGAAGCAATTTCACAAATTTAGCATAACACATCTACTACATTCTTCAGTTTACTGTACATTACATGATGTAACCCACTGTAACCCAGAATGGGTCTGTCAGTTATGCCCTTATGAAAACTGGGACCTCCAGTGAGACCTGGAAAACATTACTTCTGAACACCCACCACCAGTTTATTTAGCCTTTACAACTTGTCAACACCGATGTGTCCTGTGCATTGACCCCCCCCCCTCATATCATGTTGTAGGTCATGTCACTCCTTTCTTGCACCCTCTTCCTTGAGGTTTGTCAAAGGGCTGGGTAAGCTGCAGCTTCCCCCTTTGACTGGGCCCATCACTGATCACACCATCTCTCATGGCCATAGACAGGGCTTAGCGTCCCAGCTCCCCCAGACGGTGTGAGGTCCCAGCCCTGGCTATCAGTCGTCCTCACCATTTGCTGGGTTTCAGCATCTTGGATAGCATCATACCTGAGAGGTTCCAGCCCAGTCTGTTTTGGCTGGCCTCCCGGAGTCAACTGCCCTCTCCAGCCTTCCCACTCAATTATAACCCCCTTTGCAGGATGGAACCTCATTGATGAGGTGGCCCTCTTAAAGTGCCAGCAACCCACCTCATGACACCAACCTTGAGCCTTTGAGGAAGGGTGGGATATAAAAATAAATCTGTCAATCACATATATCAATCAACTGCAGCACAGAGCATTTTTGAAGTCCTTTGTCGTTGCAGTGAGGACAGCAAAGAAGTGGTTATTTTCTGCACTGATTGTGTTCACTCAGTCTCATCCAGTGGAGCTGTTCCAGGTGGTGAGAGGTCTGGTTGGTCCAGCCTGTCTCTGTGTGAAATCGGGTTCGTCCATAACCTGGTGTGACATGTTTCCGACCTGTCTCTAACCTTCCTTTTTTAGGGAAGATTATTGAATTGGTAGTGGCTCAGCAGCTCCAGGTGCACTTGGATGACATCAGTTTCCTTTATCCCACTCAGTCGGTTTTTTGTCCGGGTTACACTATGGAGACAGCACTTGTGGCCTTGGTTGATGATCTTGTAGAACTGGACAAGGGTCATATGACCCTGTAGATCTTTCTGCGGCTTTCAATACCGTTAACCATGAGTTGTTGGTGACACACCTGCAGGACCTGGTGGGAGTGCACAGAACTGTTTTGCAATGGTTCCATTCCTACCTCTCAGATAGATCACAGCAGGTGGTACTTGGGGATTGCACATCATCCCCTGGTAGCCTTCTATGTGGGGTCCCACAGGATTCTATTTTGTCCCCTCTCTTAATGTGTATATGAAATCACTTGGGGAGTTCATGCACAGCTGGGGGGTTCACTGCCATCAATATTCAGACAACACCCAGATGTATTTTATTTATCCGTTTCATCCAATCCAGGCCCTGCTGTCTCTTTGCTGTCCTGGTGCTTGGCTGCTGTGGGGGATTGGATGTGGTTGAGTCAGCTGAGGAGGTTTCCCCTGCTATCGGGGGTATTCACCCTCCTTTATCTAAATTTGTGTGGAGTCTGGGGGTGTTCCTGGATCCGCAGCTAAACCTGGATTCCCAGGTCTTGGCTGTAGCCAAGGGTACCTTTTGCTAATTACTAGGGGTAGGAAGTTCAGCTTTCCCGATATCCAATACTGCCGGTATTTGGCAGTACGGGGATATCGGATAGATCCAAGAATTCCCTGTACCGGTGCCGCTTCCGGCACCGGATTTTTTGAAATCAATGGCCGCAATGTAA
This sequence comes from Sphenodon punctatus, assembly GCA_003113815.1. Taxonomy (NCBI): domain Eukaryota; kingdom Metazoa; phylum Chordata; class Lepidosauria; order Sphenodontia; family Sphenodontidae; genus Sphenodon; species Sphenodon punctatus. The sequence continues at coordinate 2,851,084 of QEPC01013456.1, read as the reverse complement.
AAAAAAACACCAAAAACCACTTCCGGGGAACTTCCGGGTTTCCCCGGAAGGCCTAGTGAAGCACTGAAGCCATAAGCCAGCGCTGAAGCCAGACCCACGCCGCGCTGCTGCCACCACCGCCACCACCCGCAGCGCAGGTAAAAGGCAATTAGGTGTGTGTGTGTGTTTAAAGAGTGCCACAGCTGCCTCCTTCCTCAATAGCCCTGGCTGCTGCCAGGCATCTGGCGGTGCGGCGGCGGTCTGGATCCCACAGGTTCAGCGGTCCGGCACTGGTTTAAAAAAAAAAACAGGCTGGGCTGTCAGGGTGGGTGGGGGGTGTCCCTCCCTTCCACCCGCGTAGTCTGGGAGGGGGAGGGGGAGGTTTGGGGGCATTAATTGATTTCAATGGGGAAAAAACAGTACCGGTAAACTGGTTTTACTGATAAAACCAATTTTTTTGAAACCGGTAACTTGTAAAACCAATACTCGGTTTTTTCACTTTGGTGCCATCCCTACCAATTACATCTAGTGAAGAGGCTCCGCTTATATGTCTTGGACCCCGATCTTGCCACTATTGTCCATGCATTTGTCACCTCAAGGTTAGACTATTACAATGCGCTCTATGTGGGGCTGCCTTTGGGGATGGTTTGGAAGCCACAGCTAGTGCCGAAAGATTGTGGTGGCCTGTCTCCTAAGTGGGATGTGCCGCAGGGAGCACATAACACCTGTGCTCCGAGTACTGCACTAGCTGCCTATTGTCTTCTGATTCCAATTCAAGTTGCTGGTTTTGACCTATAAAGCCCTTTACAGTCTGGGCCCTGCTTATTTAAGTGGTTGCCTCACCCCCTGGGCCCCTGCAGTCATCTGGGGGTGCCCTCCTGGATGTCGCACGTGATCAGCAGGCTTGGACGGACAGGAGGGCATTCCTGGTAGCTGCACCATCACTCTGAAATTCCCTCCCAGTGGAGGTTTGTCTCAGCCCTAACCTTCTCACCTTCCAGTGGAAATGTAATACCTGGCTCTTCCACCAGGCATTTTGCAGGAGAGGAGGGAAGGAGTTAGATGGGTTGGGAGGTGGGAATGTTCTTTGTTTTTTTCTTTTATGCATTAGATGGGTTTTTAAAAAGTTGAATAGGATTTATTTAAGTTGTTATTTTAATTGTTTATTTTTAAAAAGACAATTGTAAGCCACTCCAAGTTGCCTAGGTGAGAGGGGTGAGGTAAAAATATAAAAAATAAATAATAATAAATCAATCCATAAATACAGCATTTTTGAAAAAGAGGTGGTGGTGGAGGGGGTCAACATTTTCCCTTTTGTATCACCTCCTAAGCCCAGAATAATTTTACCAATGTCAATGGATCTTAAGGAATTTATATCATGGTGTCCTAATGTACATGCACAATTACTTACATTTCATGAACAAAGAATGTAAGGAAGCAATAGAAAAATTAGGGCTAGACATAAAAAAATTACTTAGTGGGTGTTTTCCTGCATTGGATTTTAAATCGGTGTGTAACCAAAGGGAGATACAGGGGGAGGGGACTATGCTCCCCCATTCAAGGCCAGTGCCCAACTCATTTTTGTTTCTCCTTCTGTTGGCTATTGCACACCCCTTCCAGTGGAAAAAAAAAATGAGACATTGGGCATTTTCAGACAAGACCCTACCCACCTACCTCCCACCCACTCTATATGTTACAGAGCACCCATAGGGGAACCCTGCAACATGTATAGTGGGTGGGGGTAGTGGGTGGACGGTGTCTTGTCTGAAAATGCCCATTAGCCCACATTAGCCAGCCACCACCACGCAGCCACCACCCACAAAACACTCATGGTGTTTTTGAGAAGATTACAGGCCCACTGTGTGGACTAATATGAGCTTATTGGCGGGCAAGTGTCCGCAGCCTGTCTGTTATATTTGCCTGCAGCCTAGACCACATCCAGGTCCAACAACAACATAGAGTTGCTTCAAGTGCTCCCAGACAGCTCAGTCTCCTCTATTTGACAGCAGCAGCGTCAGCTAACAAGACAGGGGGAAAGCAAGCAGGCAGTGCACTGCTTTCCCTAGGCCAAGAGTGAGAGGTGCTCTCAGCCTGGGGAAAGCAGGCAAGAGGCACCCCTTGGCCCAGAGAAAGAGAGGTGGACTGCGCACACGCACACCCCACCCAGTCCACTGTGATGTCCCTGCAAGAGTGCCCCGTGTGGGGATGTGGTGGCAGTGTGTGGGCAAGGCAGCTGTGCATAGGGCTGCTCATTTGAAACACTCCCAGTCCCTCATGCACAGAGTGCCCATGCACCCATCCCACTCACGGACCCCACAAACCTGTCTCATTTATAAACACCCATAGTTAAACTATCTGACTCATTAAGCAGAAAAAAACAAATATAATGAATTACTTCAAGGAATAGCTGGCCCAACGCTGAGAGAAATTGACAACTCTAAATGATGACAAGTGGCTTATGTGTCCTACAAGATGAGATATAGTTGAATTCATCTTTGCTAGCTTTACACAAGTAGGTTTTTTGATGAACTAAGTTTCTGAGTCTATGTTGGTAAAGTGAATTCCTGACCCTTCAGATTATAGCCTGGAGAGGTACAATGCTAACACAATCAATATCTCTAAACTGCTCCTGCCAAATCCCTTTCTGCATTCCCAAAAAACCTATGATCCTAAAGATCGATGTAAAAGGTCATTGTTCAGCTTGTTCTCATAAAACTCGTAAATTCTGGTGGGATCTCATTGTTTTTCAAGCCATTCAATCTCTTTGATATCTGCACTTAAGAGTATAAAATCCAGGTTGTAGCAACATTTTTAGACCCTCCAATGTGTGTGCCATGATCTGAGTGCACGCACACTCTATGTGCTTATCTGCACACACATATTACACATGCACAATGCATGCAAAGCTATGCTTCCTCAACATGTGTGGTGCACACATGCAGGCCCTGGATCGGAGCCTTGGGATGCAATCCTCCACCACTACAGTCACAATGGGAGTTTGCCATTCACTAATGGCAAAGGATTGTGCCCTTAGTGTTTTCATAATGATTTTTTTCTCTTTTTCCCCCTAATAATAATATAATAGTAATATTATGAGCTGGTTGGACTACTGTACTCTTTACCAGTACTTCCTTATTTGGAAATGCACAGTGCATCATTTTTTTTCCAGCATAAATAACATAAAATAACAACAACCAAACAACAACAAAATAAAATAAAATATTTTTTAAAAAGCTACAGAGCCTCTTTAGTGGATTACTTTTATGTTCATGCTTTGACAGGAACAACTAAAAAGTGGGCTTTATGAATCACCCAGTCCCAAAATGTAATGTAAAACTAATTATACACTGGTACACTGCTGGCGCTATATAAATGTTTGTTATTAATAATAATAATAATAATAATAATAATGAGTGCATTAATAGTAAGTGGGCAGTTAATCTCTCAGAAGCATAGAATTGTGGTAGCTTAGAAAACTCACCTGGCAATCAAGCTTTCTGTTGAAAATGCAAAGGGGGTGGATGAAGAAGAAGAAGAAGAAGAAGAAGAAGAAGCTGTCCAAGATCACAAGCTAAAGAGAACCTTGACTGTTGTATTCAAATGTCTGGACTAGAACATTAAGAAATGTCTGAGCTGAGTCTCTGTTAAAGTCTTATTTTTTTCTATTCCTGCTGATGATTCAAATGGTGCCCAGTTATTGCAACTGAAAGACAATAGAATTTCTATTGAGAGTCACCTCTTGCCAGGAATGTGGTGGGAGGCGAGAATTCTTTAATTGGATGCCAAAACGCATTTAGAGCAAATGATCTGACATTGCATGATTAATCTGTGCTTTTGTCCCTGGTGTCCAGGTTGAGAGTGGACAGTTCATCTTTAAAGACTTGTAGTATTTTGGGATGGCAGAGTTCAAAGGAACGGATCAATTGGAAGAAGAATGCAGTAGGAAATGAACCCCTGAATGAGTTGAGTCTGGATTTAGCTTGTTAATAAGGACCTAATGGCTTGGCTATTTTGATGCTTCTTTACTTGCTTGAGAAATTTTGGACTGTCTTCCAAAGAAAATCACCCCAGCACACTAGAGCAGCTGTTTATCACTCAGCATCAGCTGGGTTAGCAGAATGTTTTGTGCAGGCATTTATAAAAGGCTTTTGAAGAAGTGAAAGCAAAACTGAGTTGAAAATTGAGGGTAGGACCCTTCCACATTGTACTTCCAACATTCTTTTATCAGAAAGGTCAACATGATCAACTGCCACACGGAAAACTCCAGGACAGTTATTTCTCAAACGTCAATTAAGAATTAGATTGACTTTAACCATTTTTAACCAAAGACCCAGATGGAAAATGACAGCATAAGAAACCTGCTTCTGAGATTTTTCTACTTAGAACAGTGGTTGTTAGTTCAAAATTGCAGGGGATGAAAGAACTCAGGGAAAGGATGCAAGCCCAGAGATTGGTGACTCAACTGGCTGAGGTGAATAGAGAAAGAAGAAACGTATTGTACAACTGTTACCAAACAAAGGCTATGTGATCCTAAAACCACTTAGACTGGAACAGTTGTATTGTCCAATTCATTGCTTTGAGGATCACTGCCTAAAAATCAGAAATAGAGAAGGACTTTGGTATAGCTATTGCCCTGGAATTTCTGAGATAAATAACTCTTTATCCAGAGGATGACACCAATGATAATGTGACTGTGGAGATACAATGCAAAACTTAAAATATAGATGGAGAATCTGGCAGGGGAGATAGGAGAGAAAATGGCCACAGCTTTTCCTAATAGGAATTGGGTATTTTCAGACGTGATGGCTCATTGAGCCACAACACTTAACCCCCTCCCAGGGAGAGAGCCCTCATCCCAGGCAGGGGTCGGTCCAACCACTGAACAAATGTTCTGGCAGCCGTGGCTGGGGAAAGGCTTGGAGAGAGTGAGGGCCATGCAGACTTGGGTCTGCATGGTCCCATGCTCCTCAGCACGGCCCCACCTCCTCCCTGATGGGCAGTGGCAGAGGCCTATCAGGCCAACCTGCCCACACAGAACTGCTCAACCACTGGCCGCGGTTAGGTGGAGCAGGTCAGCAGATGTGATGACCTGCTCTACCACAGTGTGTGGTAGGCTTCCAAGGAACGTGCCTGGGCTTAACCCGGGATGTGCTCTGGCAGGGAGCCCAATGCACATCACGGGTTAAGCCCTGCCACGGTCTGGGGTTACTTCTTCTCCCTCCCATGGTGAACATCTGATGGGTGGGAGCGGTGGTGTCACGTCTGAAAATACCCACTGCCAGTCGAACATAATTGAAGGCCTCCAGAAATACTAAGGTTTTATGATAGGTTGGTCTAGTACAGGAAGGAATATCTTTCTTATCTATCAGCTGAAAAGGCAGTCTGTGGTCTGGAGCAGGGTTTGTCTTTCATGCAGTAGGGATGTGCAATTTGTTCCATTTTATTAGCTAATAAAATGGATAGAGCCCCATTCATTTTAGTAACAAATGTTCCAAAACCAAATGAATGAGCAAATGACATTCATTTGCTTTCACTGAGTTTTGAGGTTTTATTTCACTTCATTTCATTAAAAAAAAATTTTTAAATGTGCAGACCAGCTGCCCTTTTCCAAAATGGCACCGACACTGCTGGTAGGATTTTGAAAAAGGGCTACGCATGTGCAGAACAACCCTAGTGGCCATTTCGCCCCAATGCAGCAATTTTTATTTTATTTTTTTAATTTAAAATAATTTTTTTTAAAAGAAAACAAGTGTGTTTCTACAAATTTCCCCCAAACGAATGGGTTTCTAACCCAGAAAACGATACAAAAAATGAAAATGAAAGGGGTAAGTGCTGCACACCCCTACTGAGCACACTTGACATACTGAGGATGCCACATTTTACTTTGTTCCAATGAAAGGAAGGAATGTGCAGCACGGTGCCCCTCCAGCTCTCTAGCTTTGTGGGATCCGCAGGCAGAGAGTGCTGAACCATCCATCTGCTGCAGCTATCCCACTCCAGACTTAGATTATTTCTTGACTGGGCACCGGGCTGTGCACATTTGTATGGTCTTACTCGTCCCATCATAAAGGTTTATGGGAGCTTACAAACAAAAACAGAATATCAAAACAAATAGAAATTAATCACATTATCCACACAAAACAACTGATAATCCCATAAACCCACTCCCATTTTGCCACCTCTCACACCAGGGAAACCCTTCCCCACCTTTCATCTAATCTCATCATCATTATTATTATTATTATTATTATGAGCATTTATATAACGCTAGTAATGTACCTGGTGCTTTACAAAGAATAAGATAGACACGGTTCCTGCCCGAGAGCTTACAATCTAAAGACAGGGGGAGGGGAGACAGGGAAGGGGGAACAGAGTGAGAGACAAGGGATGTGACATTCATGAGGATGCAAGAGCTCAGGTACACGTTCTTGGCTTGGTTACAGTAAGTTGGGAGTTTACAGATAACAGTTGGGGGATAATCCTGGGTGGGAATGGTTAGCAGGAATTAGGAAGGGTGGAGCAGAAGAGGTGGGTTTTGAGGAGGGACTTGAAGGTGTGGAGGATGGGGGCCAAGCGGATGAGGGCAGGGAGGGAGTTCCAGGCATTCAGGGCAGCGAGGAAGAAGGGACGAAGGTGGTTGGGGGAGCAGGGGAGGCATGGGAGGGTGAGGGAGGGGATGGAATAGGAGCAGAGTGCTCAAGCAGGGGTTCAGAGGAAGATCAGGGCAGAGAGGTAGGGGGGAGCGAGGTTGTGAAGGGCTTTGTAGGTGAATACAAGGAGCTTGTGCAGAATGCCTGTACCCCATCTGATCTCACAGAGAAGGGCCCTCCGCCCCCCTATTTGGAGCGGGGGGAGGTTGCCGTGCCCGCCGCTTGAGCAGCCCAGGAAAATGAGCGTGGAGTTTTTGGCTGCAGGGGATTGGGAAACCCCGTCCCGTTCGGCCTGGGCACCTGCCATTGGTGGCCCAGACATCAGGGCCGGTGAATCGGGCTCCTGATTGGTCGGCGCCGGGGATGGTCCCTCCCCTTCTTGTAGAAGGGAGGGGGGGAGAGTTACTGCCGGCGCACACGGTTCACCATTCCCCTCTGACATCGGCAGGCACCAGTTCGTGCCTGAGCTTCAAGAAGAAAACTTGTAGAAGGGATGGCAAAGCAGAGGAAGCGAGCACAGCTGCCTAAGCAAAAAAGGGCAGCTAAGAGAAAGGCAAGTCAGGATGCGGAGGTGCCTATGGCTCCCGCGGAACGCCAGATGAGCGGGGAGGAAGGAAACCCCCCCCCTCCTTCGAGGCAAGAAATGAGGGGCCGTTTGCAGGCCTGTGAGGCCTTGGCGGCTGAGTTGAGGGAGCAAGGTGCCTCGGGGGCAAGGGAGGCAGAGCCAATGGGGGAATGGGGAGGATGTGATACTGGGCATTCAGCCCCAGAGGAGGTGTGGGCCCCTGGGCAAGAGCCAAATAGAGGGGCAGTACGGTGTGGGGGCCGGGCCATAGCCCCCCCTGCCAGGTACAGGACAGAGGAATGGGCTGAGGCCTATCACCCACCGCTGCGACAGCGCAGTAACATTGTGCAGAGGGATCACCAAGGGGAACAAAGAGGTGGGACCTCTGCATGGGGCAGTGCACACCCCACAGCGTGGAATGATGGCTGGGGTTGGGGTGAGGGGTATGAAGAGCAACCTTGGGGAAGGCCCGATGAGGTTCCCCCAGTAAGCCAATGGGAGCGAGGGCAGCCGCGGGGGCAAAGGGCCCCACCCTCCGCTGCGCTTGGGGCTCCAACCGATGGGGCACCCCAAGCGGAAAGGGGGGAGAACGTTGTCCCAGCAGGTACCACAGAAGGAGCACCAACAGCATCCATGTGGCATGAGGGGAGCGACGAAGATGAACAGGGGGATCAAGCCATGTGGGAGCGGATCCAGGGGCTCGAAAGGGAGCTGGAGGAGATGGCGGCCCGCAGAAGGGATACACGGGAACCAATAAGAAATGTACCCGGACGGCCTCATGGAGGTGAGTGGGGCTTTATACCTGACAGGGTTACACAGAGGGAGGTGGAACAGGGTAGAGAAACGCACTGGCTGGCCAGATCTGATGCCAGGCTAAGGGTTCAGCTAGCCAGGGCTGGGAAGGAAATAGGGGACCAAGAAAGTGGGGAAGGGAATAACCCACAAGAAGGTTGGGGACTGAACCTGGGACAAATTCAAACCCCACCCTCAACGGTGCAGCGGGCAACCGCGCAGATGCTGTGGTGGAACGGGACCTGGGTGAAAGTCACACCGGTGCCCCCACCCAAGGGATGCCAAGCAGTCGGTAGTGGTTTTCTGCCATCTAATACGAGCTGGCGGAGACAGGGGATGGATCAGGACAGGGTGCTACAGTCACCTAGCGTTACACATAGTGCCATGCCATGTCGCCCCCTACCTCCGCTAGGGGGCGGATATTCAGAGCTATCCGCGCCTATAGGGGAACATCTAGCTTACACCACCAGGGAAAAAATATGGAGAGGGGAGTACATCGATATCTTCGGACTCCTTTTCAGTGATCCGATAACGGATCCGGCTGAGAAGGAGGACAGCAAAGAAAAAGAACGATTTCGGAGACCAAAGGCGGACAGGAACTGGGCAAACTGGTCCTCTGCCTTTTCAATATATCTGGGGGTGGTATTGGAAGTGTTCCCAGAGCGGGCGGTGGAACTGCTGAAATACGCAGATATAATAAAAAGGGCGTATGGGGTAGGCCCCCAGGGAGCATGGTTGAGGTACGACGAGGCTTTTCGCCACAGAGCGTCCTTCACACCGGGACTCCGTTGGGATCGACATGCACAGGATCTGTGGTTGGATTGTATGGTTGACACGACCAATACGCCAAAAACAGACAGTGGACATGTATTAATAAAGGGTGGTGTCGCACCGGCAAACGACCCCAACAGATGGGACAGCAGGCGGTCGGGTAGCGCCACATGCTGGGAATACAATAGGAATGGGCGTTGCTCACGGGGCACGTGCAAGTTCCGCCATGCATGCTCAGTATGCGGCGGCTCCCACTCGGTTTCCAACTGTTACAGGGGAAAGCCGTCAGGAGGTAGGAGAAACCAAGCGGGCTCAGGACCCGGTACGAACAACCAAAGTGGACAACAAGGACCTGGGAAAGGAAAGGGGCCCAACCCCAATTAATATCCAGCACCTTGAACAGATACTAACCGATCACCCGGATAGGAAAGAAGTTCAATATGTTATTCAGGGTTTCAAGTTAGGTTTTGTTATTCCGGCAGGAAAGGTTACACAAGGGCGGGCCCCTCCCAATCTTAAGTCAGTAAAGGGCATGGAGCAGGTGGTAAGGGAGAAAATCCTGAAAGAAACAACTGAGGGAAGAATTGCTGGCCCATTTGCCGTTCCCCCTTTTCGTGAGTGGGTGATCTCTCCTTTAGGGATAGTACCAAAAAAGGCCCCAGGAGAGTTTCGGTTAATTCATCACTTATCTTACCCAAGGGGGCGATCAGTAAATGATGCCATACCAAGAGAGCTGGCTACGGTTAGGTACACCTCTTTTGATCAGGCTATTGAAAGGGTAAGGGCATATGGAAGGTCTGCTCGTCTAGCAAAATGTGATGTCAAGTCAGCTTTTAGACTCCTGCCGGTTCACCCAGACAGCTTCCATCTCCTGGGAATGAAGTTTGAGAATCAGTATTACTTTGATCGTGCGATGCCTATGGGATGCTCGATCTCGTGCTCCGCTTTTGAACGATTCAGTTCGTTAGTGGAGTGGGCATTCAGGCAGAGAATTCAATCAGGTGAAATTTCGAAATATCTCGATGATTTTCTCATAATTGCTTCATCGGCTCCTGGCGCATGCGAGGGGTTGTTGAAGGATTTCCAGGTCCTGGCGGAACAGCTTGGCCTTCCCCTGGCTCCGGAAAAAACAGAGGGACCCACGACGAGACTCACATATTTGGGGATAGAGATAGACACGGTCCGCATGCTTTCTTGTTTACCACAGGATAAGTTAGAGTCGTTGCGGGGTAAGTTACAAAATTGCATGGCAGCTAAAAAGGTCACAATCCGCATTCTCCAATCGCTAGCAGGTAGTTTAAACTTTGCATGCAGAGTGGTTGCCCCAGGTAGGGCATTTTTATCCAGGCTTTATACCCCTCTGGCAGGCAACCCGCCACAGTACCATCATGTTCGCATTACTAAGGAGATTAAAAAAGACCTGGGGACCTGGGCAACGTTTTTAGCAAACTATAATGGAGTGAGTTTTTGGAGGGAGGACTTCATGGGGGGAACATATTTACAGGTACATTCTGATTCAGCAGGAGGAATTGGTTTTGGAATTTATTTTAGGGGACGGTGGTGCGCGGCACCCTGGCCAAGTGAATGGGCTGCATCGGGGATAACCCGGGACCTTACATTCCTCGAGTTATTTCCGATAGTTTTGGCCGTGCAGATATGGCGTAGGGAATTCTCCGATAAATCGGTTATTTTCTGGTGTGATAACCTAGCAGTTGTCCATGTGATCAACTCTATGTCATCAAGGTCACAGAGGGTTATGCGCCTAGTGCGAGCAATGGTCCTAAATTGTTTACAGCACAACATCTTATTTACAGCACGACACGTACCAGGGGTAGACAACAAAATAGCAGACGCGCTCTCTCGATTACAGATGGAGAGATTCCGGGAGTTAGCGCCGGCTGCTGCACCCAACCCAGAACCTCTCCCCCCCGGGGTATGGAACCTTGGAGAGTAGAAGTCCAGAGGATAGTGCAGGGCTCCCTTGCCCCCCGCACATTGACAGCATATAACAGGGCTTACAAGGAGTTCCAAGAATACAGGCAAATGAGGGGTTGGTGTTTAGATTTTCCCATACGTGAAGATGAAATGCTCCAATTTATTGTGCACTTACGCAACCGGGGTTTAGCTGACAGGACTTTATCGGGAAAAGTAGCAGCCTTGGCTTTCATTAGTCGTTTGAACGGGCATCCCTCACCTGACAATGGATTTTTTGCACGCAGAATGTTTGAAAGTTGGGCACGAAAAAGGGGACACCAAGGGGATAGTAGGGCGCCCATCACGTTCACCATGTTACGGGAGTTGTGTAGTGCCCTGCCGAGAGTTTGTTTGGATAGATATGAAGTTATACTGTTTTCAACACTGTTTAAGGTTATGCTTTTTGGGGCGTTTAGGATAAGCGAAGTAGTGGCGGAAGGTAAAAAGGATAGGTCAGGTAGGGCCGTGTCGGGGCATGATTTTCAACTTACCCCGGGTATATTAAAAATAAAGGTTAGGCGCTCAAAAACAGACCAGAGGGGTAGAGGACAGGGAGTCATTTTGGCCCAGATTGATAGATGTGATATTTGCCCTGTGCAGGCAGTCACCAAATACCTTACTATACGACCACGAGTTGGGGGAAACATGTTTATACATGGGGATGAGTCACCGGTCACACGATATCAATTTAATATAGTGCTGCGGAGAACAATACAGGAGTTAGGTTTGTCACCCAAAAACTATGGATCTCATTCTTTTAGAATTGGGGCAGCAACAATGGCCGCTGCTGCGGGTTTCTCAGGGAGGGACATTAGGGTTTTAGGTAGATGGCGTTCGAGGGCCTATTTAGGTTACATCCGGACCCAATATGAAAACTAACACATGTTTTATTTGCATTCTCCCAGGCCATAGGTTGTATACGGCGAGTAAGAAGGTGGTCTGGATGGTCGGCCACAGCCTGGTTCGCCGAGCGGGAGATGCAGCTAGACGATCTCTATGGGGAGCACACTTGGGCATGGCAGACAGGGCACAAATCAGATGGATGGGTCGGGGAGGAATGAAATGGGATCACTTGATGCCTTTGTTGTCACAATTTCAGAACCACCCACACCCAGACATCATAATTATTCATTTAGGGGAAAATGATTTAAGGATAGGAACTAGTGTGAGTTTAATGATAAAGATTAAGTCACAGATGCCATCAATTAGAGGAATGTTTCCAGGGGTTCAGATAATATGGACCCATCTGATGCCACGCATCACATGGGGGGGAGGTGTTCACCCTAAAATAATTGATCGGGCTAGGCGCAAGGTAAATAGGGAAATTAATAAATGGTGGATGGGTATGGGTGGTAGTTGTGTGAAACATGGGCAAATTACACATACACGGCCGGAATTGTTTTTGAACGATGGGGTACATCTGTCTGGAGAAGGTAACAGTTTGTACTTAAATAAATTGGGGGAGATTCTGTTTAAGTTGGTGTGAGCAAGTGTTGGTGGGTCAAGGGGCGAATTTAAGAATTCCCCCCTTGGGATGGCGGGGGTCCAGTATGGTTAATAGGCTGTTTTGTTAGGTAGTTGTAGTCTAGATAAAAGAGTCATCTCCATAAGAGATGGGGGGCGATACCTGTCGACAAGCAGGGCATGGCTGGCGCCAGGATCGTTCCCTGGGGGGAGTGTCAAGCGGGGGTAAGGGCAAGCATGGCCCTCGATCTTAATGACACCATATTCTCCTGACTCAGGCCCTTGAGGCATTTACCCTTCGGCCTTGGCCAGGGAGCTGTTCGAAGGGAAAAGTTTAGTTGAATTGGTAATGGCATTTGGAGGGCATATCCAAGCCATATACCTGTTTAATGTTCTAATAGGTCAGATAAAATACTGGACCCAGGTGATTGTTTAGGGACAATCCAACCAACGTACTTGCTCTGATTGCATTAAAGAGTGCGGCCTTTGAAATCCAACTCATGTCTCCGTGTATCATTCCTGGGATGGGGGGGGGGGTGCATCGGCAAGTTGTTCTTACATTTAGGAACTTTCCCCCAATGTTTAAATGAGATCAACATTACAGCAATTTCAGCCCATTTCCCTCTTCCTTTCTTTCTTCCTTACTTTTTTTATGGCATCCTTTTAGATATTTAAACATTGCTATCACATCCCCGATCAGTCTTCTTCTCTCTAAGCTAAATATACCCAATTCTTTCATGCTTTTCCTCATAGAGCTTGCATTTCATCTCCTTTATTATCGTGGTTTCTCTCTTCAGAACCTTCTCCAATTTGTCAACATCCTTCTTGAAGCACAGTGCCTAAACTGAACAGAATATTCCCAGTGAGGTCTCACCAGTGCAGAGAAAAATGACACCCTTACTTTTCGTGTCTTTGATATATACATCTCTTAATGCAGCCCACATGATATTTGCCTTTTTTTTTCAACAGTATCACCTTGTTGACTCATGTTCAGTTTATGATCCACCATAACACCCAGATTTTTCTCTACAGTGCTATTACTGACAAGCCAATTCTGAGCTGACAGAATTCAAAGTAACTTGTTGGTTGGAAGCATTTGATAGGGTCTGCTCCCAATTAAGTGCAGGAGTAAGTTGTTGTTAATGAGAGGTCATCAACTATTCAAAATGAAACTCAGTGTAGCCTCATGGCGAACGTTTTGGACTTAGGAAACCAAGTTCCATTGTAGCCATGAACTCACTGGGTGACAATGGGCAAGTCACTATCCCTCAGCCTCAGTTCCTCATCTGTAAAACGGGAACAACAACATAGCCCATGGGTTGCTGTGAGGGTGAATTGGATAATGATGCCAAAGCAATCAGAAAACGGAAAGTGCTACATAAATGATTAATGATAATAAATAGAATTTGGAAATTTCATTTTGAAATTAAATTCAGTGCTGATCAGGCCATTATGTTGAGGTCACAAGAGGCTGCTGCTATTCAAGAAGATAAATAATCAGCTGGGATCTAAATGTAAGTGTGGGGGGAATGTGGACAGGAAAAAATTATTTAGCAATGGAGAAGAATCAGGAATGTCTGTTGGAAGGCCCGATCCCATGCCACATGCCTCCTCCCCCCCCCCACAACTCGCACACATGCATGTGCGCACATGTCCACTGAGAGCACATTATGTCATGCAGACTCCACACAGATCCCACTTGGGATTCCAACCATTGTCTGCTTTTCTCTGCTTGGATAAAATGTGATGTTGTCTGCCATTGTTGGTCCCATTCCTGTCTGAAAACTCTCCCTCTGAGTTCAGATAATCTTTAGTCCAGGATGAAGAAAGGGAGTTAAATGAAGTCAATAAAACTACAACTATTTACCCCAGCTGAGGATCCAGCCTGGGGCATAGAGGTCTATTTATACTCAGAGACCCTCCCAAATATGTTATCTAATTCAACCGTGTAAAATCATTGCTCTACCAGCACACATGCAAAACCACTCTCCCACTCTTTTCCAAGAGGATTTTATTTGCTTGTCAGAAAAATTACTCACCGCTGTTGGGGAGTGGGTGAGTAGAATTTTCCAAGGCTAATCTAGTTAATCTAATTATGGTCTGAAGAATTTAACCAAATAATGTAGATAGTTGTTACTGGCAAGCAGAATCCTGCTGTATTCTTGTGGGAGACTATCATGGTTTTAATGTCTTCACTCCATCCACTGAGGTGATGTTCATTGACAGGACCAAACCCTGACACTGCTGCTCAGAAAGTATAGACTCAAGGCTCTGCATCTGCCAAGGAAAAAAACCTCTGTTGGAAAAGAACTCTGGACATGCTAGAGACATAGCCAGCTCCATCTTATTTATTTATTTATGTATTTATTTTTTTATATATATATAAAGTGGCTACCAACACCAATAAATACAAATATAAAATATTATAAAACAGATTAAAACATAATAAAATAATAATAACAATAATAGTAAAAAGAGGAACAAACCCACCTCCACCCTCACCAATCTCTCCACCCCCTACTTACCCTTACCCCTCTCCCTTGCCAAATGCCTGACGGAACAGCCAGGTCTTACAGTTCCTGCGAAAGGCTGGAAGGTCCGGGACCAGATGGGCCCTCACCAGGAGGGAGTTCCAAAGGTGCAGTGCGGCCACCAAAAACACCCTATTCTGTGTGCCCCCCCCCCCGGGAAACCCAGGGGATCTCCAACACGACATCTCCCGGACAACTGCAGGGCTGGATTAGAACCCGGGGAGTGAGACAATCTTCTCAAAAGAAGCAAAATCCTGTGGACTAGCCTTGAAGGAAGTGATGGAAACCTCATCAGTTGATCGAAGCCTCCTCACCTCATGGCTTAGCAGGACTTTTCCATCTCTAATCTCATTTTCCTGTGGAACACATGCATTTGCAGATGTCTTGAAATTTTGTCTCCCTGGAAAATAGTTTATTATGATATACAGAAGAGACTACTTAGAAACACCCAGTATGTTTGGAAGATTGAGAATTAGTAACTGAGAGTCAGTAGACAAGGTGTTCTCCTCCCCCCAACCCCTCCCCCCCCACCCAGTCTCCCCTCTCACAGCGGAGCTAAAAAAACACACAACCCAATTGAGTCAGACCCCTCCCTCATACTGAGGAGATGGACCGTTCCCTCCCCAACCTAGGCCTCAACTCTCCTTTACATTAGAGGAGGAAACCATACCCTTATCCAACAATCAACCACCTCCACCCTCTCACCCACCCCTTCCCCCCAACACTCACCCACCTGTTTCCCCTCAAAACCAAACTCCCAACAATATCCACCCTATAAAAAAAAAGCGGCCCCTATAATAAACCCCTTCTCTCATTAAACAATGACCAGTCTCCTCGGCCACACCCAGGCCACACCCAGGGGCACTTTGGTGTGGCCCCTAGGTGCATGGTCTGTGGCACCCACCTGCGGCAGCACCAAACCAGCCACCACTTGTGGCCCTCCCAATTCATTCTAATAACAAAAACAAAATGCACTCAAACAAAATGTTGGCGATAGAATGCTGTGCTTGATGGATCATTGGTCTGACCCAGTACGGCACTACTTATATTCTTATAAACTCCAAATCCCCCAGGGGTGCATGTGAGGTACATCCAGGGCTTGGGATGGACCCCATAGTAGCTTTGCTCAACTTGCAAACAACAACAACAATTATCAAAAACAGAGGAGAAACTGGTAGGTTTCTGTGTCACAGAAATGAAGGTGAACACCCTGTTTCCAATGGAAACCACATTTGTCATGATTTGTCATTTCAGGCCTAAAAAAAGGAGCTAGACTTTTTCATTTCATGACAGGGTTTATTTGTCTTTCAAATAAGGGATTCTCAAAAATATCTGTATTGCTTAATGAAAAAAGCCCTTGTCTGTGGAAGATGAATTAAAACATTATTGCTCTATTCCCCAAAGTTATATCAATATGATGTTTTGCAAAGGCAAATAAGAAGCCTCAGATTTTTTTGTACATTCATGTCCCCTTTAACAGTATAACCTCTCGCTCTGTTAAATTAGCCATTTGTCAGGACAGAAAAATATAATTGAGTCCCAATTGTATGTTTGCGTTCAAGTACCCAATCATGTGCTCAAGTACCCAGTCATCTGGTACTTGAAGTTAGAGCTTCAAGTACCCAAATGTTATTTGGGTGTTTGAAGGTCTACCCAAAAATGCGATTAATATCCACAAAAAACAAACCCACATTTAAAGAGGAAACATATACTTAATTAGTTACCACAGATAATACCCACATTTTCAAGTACTGTATTGGGTACACAATGAGTTACCTGGGTACTCATTGAGTACCCAGAAACCCCCAAAATTGGGTAATTGTGATACCAATCTTACTGACTTACTGATACCTTGTGAAATTGGCACAAAATAAATTTTTTAAGTGACATGAGATAATTTCATACGTTACGGGATCACATTCAACCACCCTGAATCACAGTGGATTCAGGGTGGTGGCTGTAATTGTGTGAACGGGTATTTTCAGGCGTTACGAGATCACGCTCAACCATGGGGAATTCCCACATGGTGATCGTGGTCTCATCACGTCTGTTGGGGGGAACAGAAGCTCCCTGCCAGATGTTCACCCCCATGAATCACTGGGGGGGGGGAATCACATTCAACACGCAAACGGAGGTCCTGGCCATACCATCTCCGTTTGCGTGTTGAATGTGATTCCACCCCGTGATCAAGGGGACCGTATCATCTGTCCCCCTACCATGGCCTGGAATCAGCAGCAGGATTCCGGGCCATTGTCAATGCAGGTGGATGCTGCAGCACCATTGGCCACGGCGCCCGCCCATCTCCCAAGAGAGAGGGGGGGCGGGCCACATTGAGCCACGCAGCCCTGCCCCCTCCTTGATTCCCTGCCGGGATCAGCTGGCACGTCTGTTAGACGTGCTGGTTTGATCCCAGCGGGGGATCAATGGGTGATTACGTGACGTGGCCAATACTGGCCCTGTCACATCTGAAAATACCCAACATCTGTTTGAGCCCCGCCAGATGTTCACCACGGTGAATTCCTGGTGGGGTTCAGCGCTAACCATGGTTCTGGAGGTGATGTCGGCCTCACCTCCTGAACCATGGTTAGCTGAACTACGAGCAGGAAAGGGGCAAAAGTAATTTATGTTACCTTGCCCCATTCCTGAGTGTGGTCCAGAGCGTGGTACGGGATCAGGCGCAGCGGGCGTATTGGCCGCTGCACCCACCCTTCTCCCTGATGGCAGGAGGATGTGGGAGCACGGGGGGTGGGACCGTGTAGGCGCATGGTGTGCCACACGGCCCTACCTACTCCTGTGTGATGAAGCCAGGACATCTAAAGGATGGATCCCAGTTCGGATTTCAACACATTGGGCCTGGAGGCCCAGCACATCTGAAATTACCCATGAAATAGTTTTTTGGGGGCCAGAAGTTGAGTTTCCAGAACCAAAAAGTTGATTTCCTGGGATGTAAAACTCATAAACAAGTGTTTTAAGAAGAATTGGGGGCGGGGGGGGTGGGGTTGGAACTATAAATAGTTTTCTGGGACCAGAGGTTGCCAAAAAACTTTGTAAACTTGATGGAAAACTGATAAATCAATATCAGGAGACAGTATATCAACAAAATGTCAAGAAATCAGTACCGGAAGTAGACATTCTGGAACTGGAAATTGATATTTTTGGACATCTGGTACCCATTCAGGTCATAATCAGGTACTGCATGGTACTCGATCATTCCAGGTAGATTCAGGTGCTGAAATTTGACGGGTTGCCTATTTTTGTGGATACTCACTTTTAACTCTACCCACTATCCATTTCAGCTCTACTCGAAATAGTGGCTATAGTTTTGGTTCTAGCACTAGTTCACAACATGCTCCATATTGTACAGAGCAAAAAGAAATTGGCAACCTGAGAAAAACACCACAAAAGGCGAGCTCAAGTCACTTGTGCCATTTATCCTTAGCCTGTTGCATCTGACCAAAGATCAGAGTCTTTCCTTTTAAACAACAAGAAAGTTCTATTTTCTTGAAAATTGCTGGTCATGGCTAGCCTATAGTATGTAAAGTACATGCTGACCACTCTGTGGGCAGCCTAATCAACAAGGACACTAGCTTTGCATTAAACTCATCTCCTGGGGAGCACAGCACAGCAGGAGCCAAAATATAATGTGCTGTTTAAGTGCATTCTGCTGTACAGTCTTGTTCCTAAGTTCATTTTTAGTGACATGGTCTTTAAAAAATGAAAGGTTAAAACAAAACATCATAATAATCCAGAAAATTAGCCCATAAATAATGTTTTTGTTGTTGTTGTTTTAACGTGTGTACTTTGTGGGTTTGATTTCTTTAACAGTCTTAACATGTGTAGTTTTAGATTATACAGATTTGCTTTAGAGCTCAAAAACTGACAATGGTTGTATTTTAGACATGTACAAGACTGTAAAGAAAAAAAAAAGGAAGTTCCAGTCAATCCTGCAAAAACTTTAATCATCCACAATCTGGTACTCATAGTGATTCTGATTAAAGGGACTCTTAGGGCAAGGCCATATGAGATGTTATCCCACATTAAGCAACCTTACCCCACATTTGCCCATAATGCAGTGGATCATATGACCAGTGACCACTATATTATTTACCCACTTCTGTCTTGGGAAGGCCAACCAGCTGTTATGCAATGTGTCCACTGGAGAAGGCCATTGACGCATTGCTTGTTACTGTTGACCCCCCCAGGCAAGTGTGGGATAATGGGGCACCTCCTGTCTGGTTGGTATGTGCAGTCCTGCCATGAGGTGAAGTCTGAGGATTAAGCCCAGAGGAGCATGCTGATCCCACCAACAAAGAACTGATCGGGGGGAGAAGACCCTGGAGGGGTGCAAGAGGAGGCTCCCTTCCCCAATCAGCTGTTTGGCAAGCAGGAAAAACATGCACGTTCCTTTGCGCCCCCCCCCCAATTCAACTGTAGTGGGTGGGGAGAGAAAACACACTATCCTTTCCCCCCCTTTCCCCATCAGCTCTCTACTGGCATTGGGCCAGATCTGGAAGTGCAATAGGAGTGTGGGCATCTAATCCCACGTGGCAGGATCCTCAGTCCAACCAATGGCATGGATGTGCTGTGTTAGGAACAGCACCATTCCCCCCCAAAGACCATAGACCCCCCCCTCCCCTTGGCAGCACTCCACGAGACACAAGTCAAAGGGAGAAAGAAAATGACCCATGCAGAACCGGTCTGGTTGGAAGGAATAAGAATGAAACAAGGGAGACTCCCGGGTAAACAATGGAGCAGTCAAAAACTAGGAATGTGCGAACACGGTCCAGATGTTCGGAGTTCAGTCTGAATTCGGTCTGTTCGGACGTCCAAACCGAATGTCTGAACCAAATTCAAAAACGGCCGAACATTTCAGTCATGTTCGGGTGAGTTTGGATGAAGTTTGGGGTTGGGAAAATGTGACTTTGGGCAGGAAAAACATGACTAGAAGGGGGAGGCATCTGAGAAACAAACATCTTGGCACCAGGGGTGGAGACCAGGGGTGGTCCCAGGGCCAAATGATACCAACACCGAAAAAAATCTTTGAATTCAGTATCAATTTCAGTATCGATAGCGCTATTTTTGGATGTTTGGCCGAGTTCAGCCTAATCGAACTCCGCTGAACCAAACAGTCGAAACAGAACTCGGGTTAAGAACCGAACAACCGAACGTCTGAACATCCAAACCACGTTGTGTTCGCGCATCCCTACGAAAAACAGGTGTTCTCCCTCTTTTGTGATCAGCCTTCCACAGCCACCTGAAACTCCGAGCAAGCAATAGATCGATTGTCAGGTCGATCGCACCATCCCTGTTTAGAAATAGCTCCCTTCCTCTGTCTATAAAAATTCCCATGCCCCCCATTGAAATCCTCCAAAGCTTTACTATAGAAACTCCCTTTTGCCCTCTGGCTCATCCTGCCATGCCCCCATTGGAATCCTCCAAAGCTTTGTTTCCCCCAAACACATCATGCAAACATTTCTTTTTCAGACCCAGCCAGCCCTGAGGTTGGCAGTACGGATGGGAACACTTATTGTCCAGCACATCTTTCAATTTAGATTTTGTTATAGTGAGTCTGGGGGTTCACATCAGTCTCTGGTAGGGGTGGCCAGATGGCAAGCAATGGGGGGAGTTATAGAAAAATTAGTAATTAAATTGTACAGGAACAGCTCCTCCAAATGGGAAGTGTACATGCAGGAAGATCTCCATGTGATTAAGTTCAGGGCCAGTCGGGTTGGCATCTATGGGCATCCGGGGCACAGATACCCTGTGCTATATGGGAACAGCGAGCTCACCCACTATCCCTGTCTGGAGGGAGCTGTGGGAATTCGACCCATTAATAGGATATGTGAGCGATGATTAAGCACACACCCCCAGTCACTAGGGGCAGGGAAGGACAGTTTCCCGCTTCAGCCCCCCTTGCACCGAGAAACCACCCCCTCCACAACCTTGTGTCTTCTCAAGAAACCAGGATAGAAGTAGCTCTGTTGGCATGGTGGATGACTGGACTTCTGAGCACAGGAGATCCTCTGAAAAGTCCCATGATTCCAGTGAAGGTGTGGAGCTGCATCCCTTAGACGGCGGAGCCGGGAGTGGAGTTCCTGTGCCAGATGCCAAACTTATACGCCAGCCGGAATCAGACCAGAAACTTTGGATTTCCATATGTCTTCCAAGTCATCTCTGAAGCCAGATGCCCCTGGAACAGTATGGCCAATTGCACACAGGAACACATTGTGATAAGTTTAAGCTTGTAATTAGGTTCAGTTATTATGGAAACATGAAAGGAAGACATTGGCATTTGCATTGGCATTGGCATTGGCATTGCCATTGCCATTGCCATTGTCACTGACATTGGCAAGACATAGGCAGGGGTTTATAAATTGGAATTTGGAAATGGGACCCAACACCCTGAAGAGATTCACCCCCTGATTGAACATGCAGAATCTCTTCAGAAATTAACTGCCCTGGTCATTAGGGATGGGCGAACAGATCGCGGTTTGGGTTCGGCCGTTCAGTTCGGTCCAGTTCGGTTAGCCCATTCGGTTCGGTCGTTTGGTTTGTTTTCCGTGTTCGGCCGTTCGGTTCAGTCCTGTTTGGTTTGGTTCAGGCATTCGGAAAAAGGCTCTCTGTGCGAGGAATGATGGCCCCGGCCCAGACCCATGATGGTGGGTCCTGGGGCTAGAGTGGCAGCTTCTAGGTATTGGCCACAGCACTCCCTGCCTGTAGCTTGGCCCCAGAACCCTGGCAGCGGGTCCTGGGGCTGGAGTGACTGTTTCTTGTTGCTTTGGAAAATCGTCTCTCTGTGCGAGGAATGATGGCCCCAGACCCATGACGGTGGATCCTGGGGCTAAGGTGGCAGCTTATAGGTATTGTCCACAGTCCTCCCTGCCTATAACCTGGCCCCAGAACCCTGACAGCAGGTCCTGGGGCTGGAGTAGCTGTTTCTTGGTGCGTTGGAATGACATCACCTCCATGCGAGGAATGATGGCCCCAGACCCATGACACTGGGTCCTGGGGCTAGAGTGGCTGCTTCTAGATACATATTGGCCACAACCCTCTCTGCCTGTAACTTGGCCCCAGAACCTTGACAGCATGTCCTGGGACTGGAGTGGTTGTTTCTTGGTGCGGTGGAATGACATCACCTTTTATATATATATATATACATATATATATATATATATATATATATATATATATATATATATTTAGATACATATTGGCCACAACCCTCCCTGCCTGTAACTTGGCCCCAGAATCTTGACAGCATGTCCTGGGACTGGAGTGGCTGTTTCTTGGTGCGGTGGAATGACATCACCTCTGTGCGAGGAATGATGGCCCAGACCCTTAACGGTGGGTCCTGGGGCTAGAGTGGCAGCTTCTAGATACATATTGTCCACAGCCCTCCCTGCCAGTAATGTAGCCCCAGAACCCTGATGGTTGGTCATGGGGCTGGAGTGGCTGTTTCTTATATATTCTTATATATATATATATAAATAAGAAACAGCCACTCCAGCCCCATGACCAACCATCAGGGTTCTGGGGCTACATTACTGGCAGGGAGGGCTGTGGACAATATGTATCTAGAAGCTGCCACTCTAGCCCCAGGACCCACCGTTAAGGGTCTGGGCCATCATTCCTCGCACAGAGGTGATGTCATTCCACCGCACCAAGAAACAGCCACTCCAGTCCCAGGACATGCTGTCAAGATTCTGGGGCCAAGTTACAGGCAGGGAGGGTTGTGGCCAATATGTATCTAAATATATATATATATATATATATATATATATATATATATATATATATATATATATATATAAAAGGTGATGTCATTCCACCGCACCAAGAAACAACCACTCCAGTCCCAGGACATGCTGTCAAGGTTCTGGGGCCAAGTTACAGGCAGAGAGGGTTGTGGCCAATATGTATCTAGAAGCAGCCACTCTAGCCCCAGGACCCAGTGTCATGGGTCTGGGGCCATCATTCCTCGCATGGAGGTGATGTCATTCCAACGCACCAAGAAACAGCTACTCCAGCCCCAGGACCTGCTGTCAGGGTTCTGGGGCCAGGTTATAGGCAGGGAGGACTGTGGACAATACCTATAAGCTGCCACCTTAGCCCCAGGATCCACCGTCATGGGTCTGGGGCCATCATTCCTCGCACAGAGAGACGATTTTCCAAAGCAACAAGAAACAGTCACTCCAGCCCCAGGACCCGCTGCCAGGGTTCTGGGGCNTCAGGAACAGTGACTAGCTCAGAAGGTGTTGGGAAGGGGGGAGGCAATCAGTTTTGTTTCTTGCTGAGCCCACCTCACCACAAGCCCCATTGACTCTGTGCAGTCTAGCCTGTGACCAATCGCAGACTGCGAAGACAGTGGTCTGAGGCAAAAAGGGATGGTGATTGGGCAGGCTGTCTGCTACTCCAAGCCTCTCCATCCCTGGTGCCTGGAAGTCTGCTCCTCAGATGACTCCCCCTCCCTGTCACGTTTTGCCTTCCAGTCACACGGTTTTGCCACCCGAATTCACCTGAACGCGATCCGAACTGACCGAACTGTTTGGTCATTTTGACGTTTGGAACTGAGTTCGGTTCGGTCAGTTCATGTTCAGATTTGGGTTTGGGTTCGGTCGTCCAAACAGGCCAAGTTCGGGCCAAACTTCGAACTTCCGAACCGCGTTCGCCCATCCCTACAGGTCATGGGCTCGCATGTACTCAAACTAGACCAGCCTGTGAAGACATTAGTGAATCCTCAGGTGTTCCTGAAGGAAATCCAGGTTGATCCAGCTGGCCTGGCACGAATATTTCAAATTGTTCCCAGGTGTGCCCCTTTTCTTAGAGTAGGAGGGATAGGGTGGTTCAAGCGGGTTTCCATGTGGCAAAGCTTGACCACTAAAACTAGGAATAAGAGCGGGTTAAAGGATTGGTTTGGGGCCAATAGGAGTGGGGGCTTCATTGATTGATGCAGCTAATATTGAGGTGTTGATGAATAAGGTATCCAATGCCACCAATGATATGGGGAAATTGAGTGTTCCCCTTACTGTGTCATTTTCTCGCTTAGCAGAAGGGCAGATAGTCATTAGTAAGATCCTGCCCACACGGGAAATGATCCTGGAAAAAATGAACTACTCCTTCGTTCAGGAATGCAGTCGCTAAAAAAATATATATCGTTGGCATTGACTTGTGCTCAAGCTCAAAGATTTGACCAAAGTGTAACCATGGGGATGATTTGGCAAGCTAAAATAGGGCATATCCTCATGGAATTGATGGATTTAATTAGAGCTAAATTAACTAAAGGAGAGAACGAACTCCAAGATTGATGGAAATTGGTCAAAGTGAGTTATGACTCCAGACAGGACCAGCTAAAATTGTTTATTATAACCTCCACAGCTGCAGAAATGCTGATGGTATACCCAGTTGTCCCACTGGGCTGGCAAATTAGCCAGGATCAGGTTTTGTATTCCTGGAACCCCCATCAATTTGCTTTCCCCTGGGAGGGTGAGTTTAAAGACTGTAAATACTAAGGGGTGTGAGCATAGAGAAGGGTTAGGATTTATTTGTTTTGATAAGAATTTAGAAATTCATGATTCCTGTTTTTCCCCTGTCTCCAGCAATGATTTTGTGTGTGCTTTTAGTATTAAGAAGGAAAGCAAATCAGCAATAGTTTATGTAGGAAAAGGATGTGTGTGTGTTAGAACTAAGTGTGATTATGTAATTATTAATGATGGGAATATTCAACCTATGATTCCCCTGTTTAACATATGTTTTTGTAGTGTTGTTAAGATAATTGGGTGTGATTTTAAATATGTAACTCTAGTCTGAATTGCACAACACATGAGGCTTTTCTCTTCCCTTTACCAATCCATTTACCCAGTTTCCTTAGGAATGGGACTACCCTTTCTTAAGGCCCTGCTCTCTTTAAAACAAGAACTACAGAAAATGCAAGCTTCTGAAGAAACCACCTCCCTTGTAATACAACATAATAATCAGGCCATTTCCAAAATTACAGCAAATATTAAGGCAACATGCCTGGTACAAGACATTGCTTTGCTGGAACTCTCAGGTGATGGGTGTGTTCAATTTAATGCTCCACCCGATTGTGTTGATTGTTTTGCATGTTAAGGCTGATATGCTGGATCAAGTGAAAGATGGCAAGACTCAGTGTCGAGACAAGACACGAAAGACATTGAATATGTGGGGGCAGTGGTCATGAGATAGCCATACTCCCAAAGGGGAGAATTGTTAGGAACAACAGCATTTCCCTCCCAAAGACCGGAGACCCCCCTCTCCCCTTGAAAGCACCCCACGAGACACAGATCAAAGGGTGCAGAGAAACAGAAGGGGGAAAAGGAGAAAGAAAGAAAATGCCCCATGAAAAACTGGTCTGGTTGGAAGGAATAAGAATGAAACAAAGGAGGTTCCCGGGTAAACAATGGAGCAGCCAAAAACAGGTGGCCTCCCTCTTTTGAGATGAGCCCTCCACGGCTGCCAGAAACTCCGAGCAAGCAATAGACAGATCGTCAGGTCAATTGATCCACACTCGTTTAGAAATAGCTCCCTTCCTCTGTCTATAGAAACTCCTTCTTGCCCTCTGGTTCATCCTGAAAAGCCTTCCATTGAAATCCTCCAAAGCTTCACTATAGAAACTCCCTTTTGCCCTCTGGCTCATCCTGCCATGCCCCCATTGAAATCCTGCAGAGCTTTGTTTCCCCCAAACACATCATGCAAAGGCTTCTTTTTCAGACCCAGCATTTCTAAAGTACTTTTAGGAACACCTTTTGTGCATTTTTGAGACCCCTTGCCCCGCCTCTCAAAACCCTATAACTTCCCCTGCCCCCATGAGCAAATTGGGTTATTCTTAAACGCAAACATAAGCAGGTTAATCCGTGGGTGCTTCCCTCAAGGATCACTCCCAGACCATTACCCCCTTTTGGTCTGTCCAAGCTTCTCCCCCCGTTCCATCTCCGAATGCCTCTGGATCTACAGGGTTGCCTGTCCCTTTTCAACAGGATTGGATAGGTAATGCTTATTTCCCCCTTTTTCCCCTCCCTTGCAACGCCCATTTACACCAGAGTAAACAGACCGGAGGGTTTTGCTTGTAGTTTATTGTGTATGTATGTCAACTCTGTTTGGTGGGAGGGTATAGAAACTTATTTGTATCAATAGAAAGTTATTTGTATAATCCAAATTGACCCATGGGTGAACTGTTTATGTATCATGCCTATTCCTTTGTCAATAAATCCCCCTTATTTGCATTGGAGTATCCCCGTTTTGTGTTGGGGTGTGGGAGGGAAATTCCAACCAGATGGCAGTGCATCACATCCTCAGACTGATCCCAGTGGATACGTGTGGACCCTTTGAATCAATTTGGATAATTCACTCTAAATTTAAGAGGTCATTTGGATATTGGGATACCGGCCCCCAATATTAACTCGTGGAGTGGGTCCATGTCCTAACAGCTGGTGATGGCAATGGGGGCTGGGGGCTGCTCATTTGGACTGCCCTTCTCAAGGTCCCAAAGTGTGGTGGTTTGTTTGCCCTCCCCAGGGTGGGCAGAGGATCTGTCCAACCCTGCTTCATGTGGCTTTAGCCTATGTGTACGTTTTCACAACACTTCCCTAACAGGGAAATCTGACATGGAGAGCAAGTAGAGCTGAAACAGAGAGTGGATTTATTATTTGCAAGTATTAATCACATGGTGTCAGGTAGGTCTTTAAGTACCCAAAGAATATCCATGACCAAACAGGTACTCGCATAGCCTTTTCTGGGTATTCCATTTCAGGTTTGGTTATTGCAATTGCTTATTTCAGTTCTTCCATTTTGAGCATGCACAAGCTGATATTGTCAAAATGACATAATTGGACTACCAAATTGAAATAACTGAACTGAAAAATGGGGGCGGGGGGAGATTAAATAAACCAGGGGGAGGAACACAACTGATCCCCAATAGTACATAAATGAATATTAGTTATTACACAAACTACCATCTTTGGATCAGGTAGGGTATTTCTAATGTGATGCGTCAGTAAGGTCAGCCCACTCCTCACTCTAAACCAGGGATGGGGGAGCTTTTTGAGGTCGGGGGGCGCATTGTCAGTCCCTGAAAATGCTGGGGGCCACACGTCAAAATCAATTGAAATCAATTAATGTAAA
Source organism: Sphenodon punctatus (assembly GCA_003113815.1). Taxonomy (NCBI): domain Eukaryota; kingdom Metazoa; phylum Chordata; class Lepidosauria; order Sphenodontia; family Sphenodontidae; genus Sphenodon; species Sphenodon punctatus. The sequence goes on along the minus strand of QEPC01013456.1, from coordinate 2,824,220 downwards.
TCAATTAAAACTTAATTTAAATCAATTAAACACAATTAAACAATTTAATGCAAGTAAAACTCTATTACAATATTCACACACACACACACACACACACACACACACACACACACACACATGCAGCCTCGCTCCCGGACTCACCTGTGCCCAGCTCAGCGCTGGCCCCGGCCCCATACTTGGCAGCAGTGGCGGCATCTGTGTCCCGTCCGCGGGCGCAAGTGCCCTGACCCTGCGGCTGGAGGGGCATCTCAACACTGGGGTGCGGGAAACAACGGAGCCTGGTGGTGTAGTGCAATGTGTAGACCCCGCAGGACGCCACCTCCAGTTGGGCCCAGACTATGCAGCAGCCACAGCCAGGCTTCTGCACCGGCTCCAGGCAGATCATTCAGATTATTCAGGCCTGATTATTGTGTGCGGTCTGCAAAGCCCCGCTCAGGCCACAGCAAGCCAGGCGATGGTCCGCACACAATGGGGAAGGTCTTAGAAGTCGGTGGGCTACGGGAAAAAGCTCTGTGGGCTCAACATGGCCTGTAGGCCAAGCCCACCCCTGCTCTAGGCTCTTCCCCTTAAGGGGTGGCATAAGAAGGAGACAGCTTAGAGCTGCATCGGTTTACACCTGACTGTGGAGACAGAAAGATCTCTGAGCATGGAAAGCTTCCCTCCACTCTAGGTTCTCCAGGGTCCTGAAAGGAGAGAATCTAGGCAGAAGGAGAGCCCAGGGGTTGCAGACTAGCCCAAGAGGGAATGAGCTCAGGGTACTCTAAAAGGCACGTGCAACTTGAAGGGTACTTCAAGTTGCCATTGCTACTAGCACCCCAAAGAGGGCAGGATTTGTATGTGCCAGCCAGGGCCTTTCTAGTTGCAATCCCTAGCATCCCCTAGCACCCCAAGGAGGGCAGGATTTGCACATGCCAGCAAGGGTTCTTCAAGTTGCCATCGCTACTAGCACCCCAAGGAGGGCAGGATTTACATATTACAGCCAGGGCCTTTCTAGTTGTAATTGATAGCATCCCCTAGCACCCCAAGGAGGGCAGAATTTACACGTGCCAGCAAGGGTACTTCAAGTTGCCATCACTACTAGCACCCAAAGAAGGGCAGGATTTGCAAGTGCAAGCAAGGGTCTCATCCCTCTGCAGCACCCAAAGAAGGGCAGGATTTGCACATGCCAGCCAGGGTCTCTCCACTTGCCATCCCATTCCCTAGCATCCCCTAGCACCCCAAGGAGGAAAGGATTTGCACGTGCCAGCCAGGGTCACAGCTCCCGTTGCCATCTCTATCACCCCAAGGAGGGAGGACTAGAGGCATCATCATGTTAAGCAGTGGGCCACAATGGAGAGGGTATTCTCGGTGGCCGGGCCACACCTTTGGAACTCCCTCCTGGAGGAAGCTTGCCTGGCCCCAAGTCTTTTAATATTCCGGCGAGTTTGTAAAACCTGGCTGTTCACCCAGGCCTTTGGGGAGGGGTGTGTGAGTTAGGGGGGGTTTAATCTCACCATACCCTTATTTATTGTTCTTTGTGCCCAACCCTGTTTTAATATTATTAGGAGTGCTTTAAATTTGAATATGACTGTATTTTTTATGTTTTAAAATTGTTAGCCACCCCGAGCTGTTTTCAGGATGGGCAGTATAAAAATTGATGAAATAAATAAAATAAATAAATCATCATAAATGCATGATATTACTTTGGTGTTCTTAATGTGTTCCCATTTCAGAGAGGAATCAGATGCTGACCCCAGCACTGGTGCCAGGCCAAGGAGGACCCCTAGGCAGAGGTCACCAGTGACACTCCCAGACATTCAGCGAAGAAGGTCGGATGTCTGGAGGTTTTATGAGATGGGCGACGGAATCACCATATGCAAGGTAAGGCATGGGGACTGGAACAACAGGGAATGGATTGCCCTATGACCTGTTAGGAATGGAAATCCCCTGCAGAGAGAGATTGGCCACCCAGTCCACCCACTTGTGGAGACAGAATGCAGGCAGGGCTTGACAGACCATTGGTCTGACACAGTATGGCACTTCTTATGTTCCTATCTTTTTTTTTTATGCTCTTTAGTTCTGCGGCAAAAGAATCAGGAAGCAGAAAGAGGGGACGACATCAGGGCTCATTGTCCATATCGAAAAGCTCCACGGCCTGAAGATGAGGCAGCAGGGGGACTCTGGCATGGCCTTGGAGCCTCAGCCTCAGTGCCAGGAGAAGGGGGGGAAGGCAACCCTGAAGCGCCGGCATGTAATCCCTTCCTCCTCCTCCAGTCCTGATGTGGAGTCCTCCGGGCCCCGGGAGTCTGCTGCAGCCAAGGCTTTTCAGGCCAAACCTTAGAGGCCTGACCATCAAATTATGAAGGGCGTCCACTGCCTGGAAAACCATCTGATGGAACAGTTCCAGGCGTTTAAGGTGGAGAAAAAGAAGATGGAGGTGAATGGCCAGTACGTCTCCGCTGAGATGGAATGCCTGGAACTGTACCACCAGGCAGTTTCCAGGTGGCATCGGGACGTGGAAGGGGCCATGGAGTTTGCCATCTCCCATGGCTATGAGATGGAAGATGACCGGGTGGCCGCCCCTCAGTCCTGTGCTGCGCCCCAGCGCCTTCTGCTTTTCCCCCAAGTCCCGGGGGACAGGCCCAGAGAATAATCGTTTTTCCTTTATAAGTTTCCTTTAAATGTTTTGTTTTGGTTTCATAATGTTGTTGTTGTTTTGTTGTTGTTGTTGTTGTTGTTGTTGTTTAAATAGTTTTAATAAAAGTTGTTATATTTCTTGCTACGAGCTTCGTTTTACCTGTCCAATCTTTTATCCCTATGTGCTGAAGTTTTGGAAGACAGGTGGCAGAATCTCATATAGCTTGTCTATCCCTACCAGCAGCATCTGACTGGCTCCACATGTAGCGTAGTTAAGCCCCCCTTCTCCCAATCTTATCATCATTCCCTGCCTTCCCCCTGATCAGATCCCATTCTCCTGCTCCCTTTGGAACTGTCTCTCCTCTGCCAATTAAGTCCCCTACATTCTTGATCTCTTCCTCTCTCACTCGCTCCAGCTCCTTGCCCTTAATGAAACTTGGATCTTCCCCTCCGACTCTGTCATCCCTGCTACCTTCTCCTTTGGGGGGTCTCTCTTTTCTCACCAGCCACACCCCGAAGCCCAGGATAGTGACGTGGGCCTCCTCCTCACTAACTTCTGTCAATTCCAACCACTTTCTCCTCCCACTTCTCTCTCCTTCCCTTCCTTTGAGGCTCACTCTGTGTGCCTCTACTCCCCCCTCCATCTCCACTTGGCTGTCAACTACTGTCCCCCTGGCTCTCTCTCTTCCTTTTTCTCTGAATATGAGTCCTGGCTCACTTTCTTCCTCTCTGATGATACCCCACTCTCATCCTCAGTGACTTCAACATTCACATTGATGTTCCTTCACAGCCCTCCCTCTCTCGCTTTCTCTCACTAGCCTCCTCCTTCAACCTCCACCTTTGGACCAACTCCCCCACCCATGCTAACGACCATTCTCTTGACCTCGTCTTCTCTAGGAACTGCTCTGTCTCTGATCTCTTCTTTGATCCTCATCCCATCTCTGACCACTTCCTTGCCTCTTTCAATGTCTCATGCTGTCCCCCCTCCTCTTCCCCATCACAATGCCCCTTTCATGACCTGTAGGCCATTAACCTCATGGACTTTGCCTCCTCTCTCTCCCCCCTTCTCCCTTCAGTCTTCTCTTCCTCCTCCCCTGACTTTGCCATTTCTGCTTTCAATGCCTCTCTCTCCTCCACCCGTGACTCCCTTGCCCCCTTCCTCCCCCCCTGCCCAATCCCACAACCCCCGTCCTTGGCTCACACCCAGTATCTACCACCTTAGCTCCTAAACCCGTGATGCTGAATGCCTTTGGCGTAAATTCCACTCTCATGCTGACGTCTTTCACTTCAAATTCTGTCTCTCCTCCCTTACTTCTGCTATCTCCCTCACTAGACAGAATTACTATGCCTCCTGCATTGAGTCCTGTTCTCAGGACCCTCGCCACCTGTTCTCCACCTTTCACTCCCTCCTCAAGCCCCCCTGTCCTCTTCCTCCCAATTCCCTTTCTACTCAGGATCTTGCTTCCTTCTTCACCTCCAAGATAGACAAAATCTGCCTCGACATCGCTTCCCACTCCTCTTCTCTTCCTACTCCCTCTCCTCTCCCTCCTTCTCACCAACGATCTTCTTGTGGCTAAATCTAACCGCCTCTATTCTATTCTTGTCTTTCTTGACATCTCTGCTGCCTTCGATACTGTTGACCACTCACTCTTGCTGGATTCACTTCACTCCCTTGACTTCCGTGGCTCTGTCCTTGACTGGTTCTCCTCCTACCTCTCTGACCGCTCCTTCAATGTGTCTCTTGCCAACTCCACCACCTCTTTCCTTCCACTGTCGGTTGGTGTTCCCCAAGGCTCTGTCCTTGGCTCTATCCTCTTCTCTATCTATACCCGGTCCCTAAGCAAACTCATTGCCTCCCATGGCTTCCAATATCACCTCTATGCTGACGACACTCAACTCTATCTCTCTCCTCCCTCTCTCTCTCCATCTATTCAAGCTCACCTCACCAGCTGTCTCTTTGACATCTCTACCTGGATGTCTCACCATCACCTCAAACTCAACATTTCTAAAACTGAACTCCTTATCTTCCCCCCTCATCCTTCCTCTTCCTCTTCCCTGTCAATCCTCATTGATGGGGTCACCATCCTTCCCATACCACAAGCCCTTAGCTTAGATTTCATCCTTGACTCACCCCTTTCTTTTAAACCCTACATCAACTCTGTGGCCAATCCTGTTGCTTCTCCCTCCATAACATTGCTAAGATTTGCCCTTTTCTCTCTGTCTCCTCTGCAACAACCTTTGTTCATGCCCTAGTCATCTCTCACCTCGAATACGGTAACCTCCTTCTCACTAGCGATGTGCAAACGTGGTTTGGCCATTCGGTGTTTGGCCCAAACTCGACCCATTCAGATGGCCGAACCGAACTGCTGAACCAAACACCCAAAGCCCCAAACAGTTTGTCAGCATTTGTGTGAGTTCGGGCACGTTCAGGCAGGAAAAAACATGACTGGCAGACCCTGGGGGGGGGGCAGCTGAGGAGCAGATTTTCTGGTGCCAGGGATGGAGAGGCTTGAACTAGCAGCCAGCCTGCACAATCACCATCCCTCTTTTCCTCAGACCACTGGCTTCACAGTCTGTGATTGACCACAGGCTAGGCTGCACAGAGCCAATGGTGCTTGTGGTAAGGCGGGTGCAGCAAGAAACAAATGTTATTGCCCTCCCCCCTTCCAGCTCCTTCTGGGCTAGCCACTGATCCTGTCAACAGGCGTTTTCAGAACTCTCCATCTCCCAGCAGTTTGTGTTCCTCCCAATCCATTGCCATCCTCCTCCTATTTCACCCATTTCCACACATTTACCTGCATAGTTTAATTTATTTAGATTTGATAGATTTAGGTGTTATTTTTATTTTTTATCCCTTCCTGTGTTCTTTCTCCCTACCCTCCTTTGAATCCTTCTCTCCTCCCTGTATATATTCCATCCCTGATTCCCTTCCCCTGTTTTTGGATTTATTTAGATTGATTTAGCTGTCATTTCAGTTTTTTACCCCTCCCTGTGTTGTTTGTTGTGGGCTGTCTGTCCCCCCGCATCCCTGTGTGTGTGTGTGTGTGTGGATAGATAGATAGATAGATAGATGTAGGAGTTTGCTTAGTAGGGATGGGTGAATGTGGTTCGGAAGTTCAGAGTTCGGACCAAACTCGGTCTGTTCGGTCGACCAAACGGAACTTCCGAACCAAACTCGAATTTCAAACCGAACCGAACCGAATTTCCGAACTCAGTTGTGTTCGCCCATCCCTACTGGCAACACACACCAAAAAAACTGGTTTTGAATGGCCGAACTTGGTTAGGAAGTTCGGAATTCGACCGAACTCAGTCTGTTCGGTCGATCGAACCAAACTTCTGAACTGAACTTGAATTTCAAACCGAACCGAACTGATCCGAATTTCCGAACTCCGTTCTGTTCACCCATCCCTATTGCTTAGTTATAGAGACAGATAGAGATAGTGTGTAGTGATTCAGTTTTAATATTTTAGAGTGTGTTTGTAGGACTAGACCTTTGTAGATATTAGATAATATTCCATTTAGTTCCATAGGTTTTAGAATAGTTAATAGCAGTTAGAGTTAGTTTAGATATATATATAATATTAGATTACAAATTTGAATAAATAGATAAATAAATATATATATACAATCTTCTTGTGCATTATTTGGGTGGGAGAAATGGAGAAGGGAAGCAGGAGAGGCCGGTCTGTTGCCCATAAGGAGTACAATGATGCATGTGGCAGAGGTGACAGGGACCGTGCTAGCAGAGTGGCAGCAGGCATCAGCATCAGCCCGAGCCCATCACCATGCCCCAAACTGCACAGGCCTAATTTTGGCAGTCAGGCTTCTGAGGCTCCCAGCAGTGGCACTAGGGGTGTGGTTCAGCAGCGCCTCCTGCCAGTGTCCTCCACTGCCATGCAGTGCACTGGAAGGCTTGTACTCCAGGAAGCTACGGCTGTCTCTCCTGTGGATGTAGGAGCAGGTGCAGGTGCTTTGGAGTTGGATGTTCCTCCAGGGCCACCAATGTCCCTGACCCCCATTATTGAGGTGATCCCCAGCAGTCCAGGGCTGGTGGATCACACTCTGGCTGGTAGAGACAGGGTCCAATCTCCTGGGCAATGGCAGCAGGGAGAGGAGCAGCAGCAGCAGCTATGGGGGCACAGGGAGTGTGGCAGAAGCATGTTGGGCAGTCCATCAGTCTCAGGGTTCCAGTACTCCCCTTGGCAGGACTTCACTCAGATTAGGGACAGTGAGGCAGACACTAGTCCTGCGGAGGAGGTGTCTGGTGCTGAGGCAATGGCTGTCCCTCCGAGAGCTGTGTTATCACCATATTCTGCCCCGCCCCCCCCCCAGCAGTGCCATCAGTGGTATGTCACCCGGTGTGGGTCAGAAGGCAGGAGAGAGCAAAATATCCTCCATCTGGGTGCATTTTAAATTGGTGCAGGCGGATGATCCCAGGGAGCTGCAGTGCACTTTGTGCCAGATGATGAAGCATGGGCAGGTGCTCATCATCCTTGGCACAAATGCAATGGCAAGGCATCTGAAGGAATGCCTCAGTGCTGTGCTGCTAAGTAGGAAGGCAGGGGCAGTGGACGCCAGCAGGTTCCCGACTGCTGTGGCCAGTCGTCTGCCTCCATCAGCGGCAAGCATTCTGCTTGAACAGCTGCCTCTAGCAGCAGGAGCAGTATCACTGCTAGTGGGGAGCAGCAGCAGCAGCAGCGTCAGTGCACCATGGAGGAGCTGGGGTGGGGGCAGCTGCTATGTCCATCGGCAGCTGCAGGACGTGAAGGGAGGCATGGCTTTCAACTGAAAGCCATGCGCATGCTGGGGGAAATGATAGCGCTGCATGAGCAGCCCTTCTCAGTTGTCAGGGGCATCGGGTTTAGGCGCCTGATTGATTTCCTGGCCCCCCAGTTTGAGCTAACCTCATGCACCACCCTGAGTCAGCAGGTGGTGCCAGCCCTGTACTGGGCTTTAAAGGAGCGGGTGAGGGAGCAGCCAGCAAGGGCTGGGGGTGCCACTGTCCACTTCACCACAGACCTGTGGTCGAGTAGGAACGCGTAGCATACCTACCGGGCAGTGATGGTACACTGGTAGCAAGACCCATAGGCAGCATTTGGCAATGGCAGGAGGGGTCCCGAAGCAGGGTATAGGTAGCCGTGCTTTAGGTAGAAGTAATGGATGACCCCTACACTGCTCAGAACATTGAGGCAGCCCTGACCACCATGGTGAGGGAGTGGGTCATGCTAGGCATGCCCTTCACCAAGGGTTGCATGGTGAAGGACAATGCGGCCAACGTATTGAGGGCAGTCCACAAGGGGGGCTTCACCAGCATCCCTTGAGCTGCACACACCCTTCACCTGGTGGTCTGGGTTTCTCTGGACTTGGGGGATAAGGGGATTGGGGCAGGCACACTTAGCTCCCTAATAGAGCGGGGGAGAAAGCTGGCCAGTTTCTTTAACCGGAGCATGAAGGGCAGCGAACTCATCCGGGTGAAGCAGGACAAGCAAGGCTCCCAACTGCTCCAGCTGGAGAAGGATGTGTCCACACATTGGAATTCAACGTTCCTGATGCTCAAGCGGCTTTTCGAGCAGAAAGCCACATTACATCAGGTTCAACTGGTGACGGACAGCAGGGCACCTCCAGGGTACGATGGGGTGTAATGGGAGATACTGGCTCACACCGGTCTTCATGCTTAGACTGTTCCTGGCCATGACAGAGACCATCAGCTCCTTTACAGCCACCATCAGCCAGGTGACCTCTCTGGTCCAGAGTCTCCTGAGGAGGCTGTAGGAGATTCTCCAGGGGTGGGATTGTGGCCCTCAGGGCAGGAAGCTGGCGGATGAGGCGGTTCACCTGGTGCGGCAGCTGAAGGCAGGGCTGAAGACATGGTTCGATGAGCTCCTGAAGCAGGCGGAATACATTTTGGCAACCATGATGGACTCCAGGGTCAAGGGCAGCATGGCATGCCAGACAGTGCTCTATAGGCATTGGAAGGGTGACCTGGTGGAGAGGGTCTGGCAGGCAGAGTGGGATCTTGAGAGTGCACGGCAGCAGGACCTCCCTGGGGATGGCGGGAGTGAGAGAAGTCACCCCTTTCAGCCGGTGGGGTCTACCCCTGCCCCCAACCCTAGGGGTGGCAGCAGAAGCAGCAGGCTGAGCAGCAGCAGCTCCTATATGCAAGCCACTCTGGGGAGCATGGGGTCTTGCACAGCATGGCAAGCAACGTGGCTGAGGGCAGTGGTGGAGGTGGTGGCCAGACAGTTACCCTAGGGACTACGTTGGCATCTCAGAAGCAGCAGAGACCTATCTGGAGGAGGAGCCATGCATAGAACCCAGCAGTGATCCCTTGGCCTACTGAGTCAGCAAGACCAACGTGTGGCCGGCCCTGTCCAAAGTGACCAAGTGTCTCTTGTCCTTCCCACCAACCAGTGTCCTCAGCGAGCGGGTGTTCTCCATGGTGGGGGGCATTTATTCGCCGCACCACCTGAGACTGGGGGCCAAGTTGGTGGAGCAGTTGCTGTTCATTAAGGTGAACCTTCCACTGCTGGGATTCCCCGAGCTGCCCCTGGACATGGATTGATGGTGCAGTGGCACACGCCATCCCGTGCCAGGGGCAGTTTTGGGACAGGGCTCCTTCTCCATATGGGCTCCTGCTGCTGAGGTGCTGTCCTTCCCTCCCAATGCCTGACGCCCACCCTACCTCTCTCTCTCTGACTGTCTGACTAGACGGCCTCGGCCGGCCTATCTGACTGACCTCATGATGCAGGGTGGTATTGGGGAGCTGTAAGCCTGCCAGCTGGCCTCTAGCTAGATGATCTCGGCCCACCTTCTGACTGGTTCTCTCTCTCTCTCACTGTACAGTCTTCGCCAGCTGATCTGAGTGCCCTGCCAAGGTCCTAGCCTGACTCTCCTACTGCCTCTCATGCCACGCTGCCTGTATGCCCACCTGCCCAGGTGGTCAAGATCAAACCCTGCTTTAGTCTGCCTTCCTGTGCTCATGCCACACTGCCTGTCTGTCCACCTTCCACCAGGTGGCCAAGATCAAACACTGCCTCATCCAGTCTTCCAATGCTCAAGCCATGCTGCCTGTCTGTCCGCCCACCCGCCCAGGTGGCCAAGATGAAACCCTGCCTCAGTCTGCCTTCCCATGCTCATGCCACACTGCCTGTCTGCCCGCCCACCCAGTTGGCCAAGATCAAAGCCTGCCTCAGTCTGCCTTCCCCTGCTCATGCCAAAGTGCCTGTCTGCCCGCCCTGTGGGCAAAGCTGAAGCCCTGCCCCAGCCTGCGTGCCTCTCATGCCAAAGTGCCTGTCTGTGTGCCCTGGCAACCCTGGGTTTTGTGCCCCACTGGCCTAGTAATCCCGCTGCTGCTGTCTGCTGGTCTATGGGTGCTCAGCCCTGGCAAATCCAAATGTACACACACAAGCCTGCTACTGACATCTGCTGCTGTATGGGAGCTCTTCCCTGGCAAATCCTAGCATCCTGGCTCCATGGGTGCTGCGCACAGGCAAATCCTACTGCTGCCATCTCTGCTGTTCCACAGGTTCTGTGCCTTTGCAATCCAATGTCTGCTACTGCTTCTGCTTCCAAGGCTGCCTCTGCTGTCTGTGCCATGGGTTCTGTGCCACGGCAATCCATTGTCTGCTGCTGATGTCAATGCCACCTTTGTTGTCTGTGCCACAGGTTCTGTGCCATGGCAATCCAATGTCTGCTGCTGCTACCAATGCTGCCTCTGCTATCTGTGCCATGGGTTCTGCTACTGGGCAATCCAATGTCTGCTGCTGATACCAATGCCACCTCCAATGTCTGTGCCGCAGGTTCTGTACCCCAGCAATCCAATGTCTGTTGCTACTGCTGTGGTGGAAATTAACACACAAAGACAATGTGTGTCAGTCAAAGGTGAGTTTTATTTAAAGTGTGTTTTATTCCAAGTGTGTAATATATCAGGAGTAAAACTTAAAATGCAAGCAGTTTTTATTAGGACAGAGGCCTAGCAATCTTGGAGCAGTGACCAGAAGCCTAATACAGTGACAGCAATCTTTTAGGTTTTGCCCCTGTACCAGATTCATCCTCCACACTCCCCCCTATGAGACTTAAAGTCTCACTCAAATTTGATATTCATCAAGTTATAGATCTCTGCCCTTTCAAGTTCTCTGTCATGGTCTGTAGTCGTATACATTAAGTGCACAGTTTTTGACTGACATGCATCAGCGTGTTCCAAAAAGCGTGTAGTGGCAAAACGGCAGCAGCATTTAAAAAGCATAAGCAATACATATATAATAATAAAAATAAAAGCCTTGTACAATTAATAGGCCTTGTACAATTTTAGATCCTAGATTACCGAACATCCCTGTAAACCATCCCCACAAACTCCAATCGTCAGATTGGTGGAGCTTTTTTGTGGCTTCCCATATTTTTATCAATGCATGAGAGATGTCATGTGGGATGTATGTGGAACATCCTTGGACAATTATCCCACATACCCCTCCTCTTTCTGCTAGAAGCAGATCGAGGGCTACGCGATTTTGCAAGGCCATTTGCCTGATGGCGCCTACTTCTGTGAAGGAAGTAATGGCAAGAACAGTATTATTAGCTACTTCTTCCAGAAGGGAAGACACCTTTCTGATTTCTCTGATAGAAAATGCAACCCCAATCTAAGGAAAAACGACACCCCAATAGCGTTGGGCTTCAGTGATTGCTCTCTTTCCCACCCGGTGAGGGAAAAGGGTTTCTAGGGACCCAGTGGTATGGCGTATGGCTGGTATCAGACAGGCGGGAAAACACATCCCATTATGCTCAGCTGGCCAATGTTTGTAGGCCTTATTACCAAAGAACCAATATTCTCCTGGCCTAGCAGTGATCCCGTAGTCACATCTGACAATCCTGGAGCCTGCCTGCCAATATGGGCCCTTCAAATATCCCTCACACACATTACCTGATCCTAAATAATATGGGAACAGTTAGATGTGATTCCCCAAGAAGCGTCTATGAGTGGTGTTACAAACAAAACAAACTTGGCCCTGTGCTTCCGGCAAATTGACAACCCTTATGTATTCTGATTTATTCCTCCCTACATCTTGCCAAGTAGCAGTTTTCCCATATTCGAGCTCATCCCATGTAGTATCATTCGGGGAGATAGGTATAGGAATCATGGGGATTCCTCCTTTGGCATGTATTGGGAGGTGTGTGCATACCCAACAGTTGGTGTTATTGAGGTCATGTGTGTATTGCATTAAAACAGACAGGAATGTATTTGGGGTAACACAGTAGGGGTTCAAAAATGCAATTGTCACAAACAAACTAAAGTTACTCATGGTTATGAAAATTAAATGCTAAAGGACCAAAAAAGAAGAAAAAGCACAACAAGTATGATCCAACAGAATATTAGGACAGGCACTTCTTGCTCGGGTCTAATCATGGAGGTTAGCTGGCTGCACAGTTGCTGGTCCTACTTCTCTGGTCAAGTAACTTGATCTCACTGTAAGATATGGTACTTCTTCAGGCAGCAATCTTCATTGTGAAGAAACTCTGCTTGGTGTAGAAAAGGTCTGGAGTGATAGGGGAGAAGTCACCAGTACTTCACCCTATTTCCTTGTCCAGAGTAGATATCGTGGACTGCAGTGTGTTGCATGGATCCACGTTGGTAGACCTTTCCACTTCACAGTAGGGTGGCTGGTGAGCAAAATCTGATGAGGTCCTTTCCAGCTGGGTGGAAGGGAAGATTTCCATTGATGGACTTTGATGTAGACCCAATCACCAGGTGACAAAGTGTGGCAGGGTTCTGCAGCTGGTTGTGGTAGAGCGTGTTGTACCTGCGAATAAATAGACTCAACACACTTCATTAAGGATTTGCAATATGCTAGTATAAGATCATCAGTTAAGGGCAATTCGCAGTCAGAGGAGTGAACAGGAGGAGCAGAAAGCAGTCTCATGGGCCGAGCCATGAGACTATCATGAGGCGATAGCCTATGTTTCCAGTTAGCAGTGTCTTTTATGTACATGAGGGCAAGTGGAAGAGCAGCTGGACATTTAAGATTAGTCTCTGAGCAGATTTTTGCCAGTTTATTTTTAAGATCCGCATTTTTGCATTCCACCGCTCCACTGGATTAAGGGTGGTAGGCACAGTGTAGGTGCTGCTGTATTCCCAAGGCAGTGCAAACAGTCTGGAACACTTGACCAGTAAAATGTGTACCTCTGTCACTGTCAATAGTGAAAGGAAGTCCAAAACGAAGAATAAATTCCTTTCAAAGTTTCTTAGCAACAGTAACAGCATCCGCATGTTTGCAAGGGTTACCTTTACCCATCCAGAAAACATGTCAAGGAGTCCAAGTACATATTCAAAGGAACAGCATTGAGACAATTGAATAAAATCAATCTGCATGTTTATGAAGGGTCCCCACGGTGCGGGGTGAGATGAACTGGAAACCTTGGTTTTCTGACCTGGATTATGAGACAGGCAAATAGAACAGGAAGCACAATACTGCTGTGCTATGGAGGAGAAAGAAGGAGCAAACCAGTAACAATTTATCTCAGAAATCATCCCCCCTTTGCTCGTGTGTGAAACAGAGTATGACACACGAGCAAGGTAGGGAAGGAGACTCTGAGATGCCACCGGGCGTCCGTCTGGGGAGCTCCACAGAGAGTCAGGATGCAGAGCAGCTGTGACGCAACCTGCTGGACTGTTCACCAGAGGGAGCAGCATCTTGTAGGCGAAATAGCTAGTCCAACTCAGTCACCGGGGCAGGACAGGCAGAAGCACCAAGAAATGCAGCAGGGTGGGAGAGAGAAAGAGCAGCAGCTTTAGCAGCTGCATCTTTCAGGGCATTCCCTTGGGCAAACTCAACATGAAGGGAGGTATGGGCCCGACATTTAACAACAGCTACAAATTTGGGAAGAAGAAGAGCAGTTAGAAGATCATTGACATATGAGGCGTTCCGAATAGGCGTGCCAGAGGAAGTGAGAAATCCCCTGATTTTCCATAGTTGACCAAAGTCATTAACAACCCCAAAAGCATAGCGAGAATCGGTAAAAATGGGGGCTGACAAATCCTTAGCTTAAGTACAAGCACGGGTGAGTGCTATCAATTCTGCAATTTGGGCTGAACAAATACCAGGAAGGGGAGCAGATTCAAAAACAGCATATTGTGAACATACAGAGTAACCTGCGGCCAGCTAGCCCTGGGAGTTTCTGAGGCAAGATCCATCAGTGTACAAAACAAGGTCAGGGTTTTGCAAAGGAGAATCACTGAGATCAGGCCAGGGCGTGGTAAGAGCCTCTGTGATCTGGAGGCAGTCATGGGTTCCTCATCTGTGGAAGGGATGGGGAGGAGGGAGGCAGGGTTAAGGGTGGGAGAACGAGAGAGTGTGACATTGGAGTTTGTAAGAAGTAGTTTTTCATATCTAGTTAAGTCGATCAGCTGAAAGGTGCTGCGTTTTTTTCCTTAAGTAAAAGAGAAGCTACTGCATGGGGAACAGAAACTGTACGGTGGTGGCCCAATAAAATAGATTCAGTTTTATCAACTAAAAGCGCGGCAGCAGCCACTGATCTAAGGCAGGACGGCAAAGCAGCAGCAACTGAATCCAAAACAAAGCTACAATACAAAGTGAAAGGTTTAGCATAATCAGGTAATTCAAGGGCGGGCGCCTGTAAAAGAGCTTGTTTAAGGACAAAAAGGATTCTTCAGCTGCAGGGGACTACACAAGGGGGTCTGGGGAAGTCATATAAGGGTTTAGTGATAGACGCATACCCCAAAATACATTGTCTACAATACCCTGTCATCCCTAATAGTCCTCTTAAGTCCCGCTTGGTGATAGGGCGAGACAGTCGCAAAATAACAGAGATTCGGGACTGGGATAGGTGTTGCTTTCCAGCAGAAATATCATGGCCCAAATAATGAACCTGGGGGAGGCGCAACTGAAGAGCTGGCTGGGGCACTCAGACTTCCAATGCCCCTACTGTTTACAGTAATGGCAAACAATGCCATAAGGGTTAAAGGAGCCGGGAGTGGTCGGCTGAGCAGGACCAAAGGGTGTTGAGGAGGAGAAAGTAGGCTGTCCCTGTCCTGTTCCTCCCCGACCCCTCCCAGGGCCCCTGCTGTGTTGAAAACCCCCAGTTTGCAGGTTATGAATTTGCAAAGCCATTAATTTAAGCTCACAGTCCTTTTTAGATTTCTCTGACTTTTTGAAAAAATATTGGGCGGCCGCCAATAATTCAGACAAAGGCTTTGCTTCCCAGCATATCACTACCCGCTGTATTTCTGTAGAGATTTTATTTTGCAGTCCTTGCACGAAAGCAGCGGCTACAGCTTGTGGAGCATTTACTACAGCCTCCTTCATGCCCGATTGTCTGTCAAATATTTGCTTAAGACGTTCAAGATAGTCCCCGGGATCTTCCAATTTATTCTGCCTACACGCATTTATTTTAGTCCAGTCAGCTTTTGCAGGGCATACAGTGAGAATCTTGTCTAATATGCGTTGCCTCAGTTCCTCCAATTCCACTTCCCTGCCCGGGTCCTGGTTCGGCCAGTTAGCTTTGGTCAGCAAACACTGCATTGTTTCCTTCGGCATAAGGGCTTTTAGTAATTGGTCTATATCTGCCCAAGTTGGTCTGTAACAGGCAAATATTATTGTCATGGCCTCTTTAAATTTTACTGGATCATCTCTCACATTAAGGAAGGTTTGAACCAAATTAAATAAATCAGTAGGTGGCCAAGGGGCATGGATGGTGACAATAGTATCTCCTCCCTCCGGTAGGTCCCACAAGGGAAGCTGAAGAATGCATGCATTGGATCTCAAATCATACTGTACAATTCATGGAAGCAGGAGTGTGGGAGAATGGGTCAAGCTCGAGTCTGCGGGTATGTGGGTCAGGGAAGTGTGTGGGGGGTATATTTATTTATTTATTTATTTATTTCCTTATATTTATATTATTATTATTATTTATTTATTTAGGCATAGCTTTCATCATTTGCCCGTTCTCAAAATCATAATCAAAATAGCATACAATAAATTTCCTCAGTATATCTTATAACATACACTGCTGCCCCAAAAGGTAGCCAAATTTAACCATAACCTCCAATAACAACCTTTTAGAAGAAACAAATACATATAAAGCACCTTAGTAGGGGCTCGCATTGAACTGATTTTCAATTCTACATAATTTTACATAATATCCTGCATCATACATTTTACCTTCTGCATGAGGTCCCCTTATAATCTCCCTACCTAAGGCTTAGCTAGGTTGTTACTTCTCTATATAGGCTCCAATTTGGTACCACTCCAATCCCTTACCATTGGCAGCGCAAAACCTACTAGAGAAAGTCGTAATTGGCCTGTGCTTCAAATAATAGTTTGAGCTTTTGAGAGGCCATCCATACAAAAGTTGCAAGCGCAACTAAGTCCTCCTTTTTTGGTAGAGAGAGAAGCCTCCTGTAGCCCTGACCAGGCTCCATATACCCCCAGTGACCAAGCAGGGGGTGGAGCCAAACAACCCTAAGCTCTCGGTAGTGGGGGGAGAAGAGCAAGAAGTGCTCAGTCGTTTCCACCTTTCCCAAAAGGCAGGTACAAAATCGGTCGGCATATAGGATCCTCCTATATCTCCCCTCAACCACTGCCATCTGGACGAGATGGAACCGTAGGAGCGTATAGCTCCTTCGCAGTGTACAATTTGGTAGAGCATCTAGGTAATCCTCTAACTTCCATTTGAGTTTGACTAAACCAAGCCCGGGAGCAGCCCTCCAACCCCCAATGGCTGCCATATCCTCCTGGAAAACCATGTCTTCTAGCCTAGTCTGGACATCTCTTATAATAGATGTTAAAGGCCTGCCTAAGAAATGGGCAAAAGAAAACCCCTGAGTCTGAATAAGGTAGCCCAAATAATTGAGCCATGGATACCCTCGCGGGCCTAAGTATGCTAATTCCTCATAGAGGCATAATCAGGGAAGCGATTCCGCATGCAGGGAAAGCAATCTTACCCAATATCGAATAACAGCTAATTTACCCTGCAACTGAATAGGGAAAATTCCTGTCTCCGCCCTCAACACCGGCCATGGAACCTCTCTCCCCACTTGAAGGATCCTACGCAGGAACAAATCCTGGATTCTCTCCAATGGGGTTGTTATAGGGTACGGAATGATATCAAGGCCAAAGGCAGACGAGGGTGGAACGTTTACTCTATACACCTGTAGAAAAGTAGAAAGTATGACTCCCTGCAAAATACGGGCTGCCCTGAGCAGAGCCCCAACCAGTTGTCCTATTTTCACTACTCACCCCTGGATGTGTTTTGCCCATGTGCCCCTACTAGAATATGTTACCCCCAAGTATGTGAAGGTCATTACTACTTCCAGTGGATGTTTCGCAATTTTCCACTGTAATGATGATTTGCGGCCCCCCACTATCATGACTTTAGATTTTTGGGAATTTGGTAGTAGCCCATTCAAGGAACAATATTTGTCTAATCCCCATAGCAGGTGCTGTAACCCCACTGCTGTTTGGGAGATTAGCACTAAATGGTCTGCAAATTGTAACATTCCCAACTGTCGCCCACCAATTGAAGGGGCATGCATATTAGGCTCCCTCAGGCAGTTCACAGGGTCTGACAAATAGATGTTAAACAGTAGTGGAGCTAACACGCACCCCAGTCTAACTCCCCTCTGGATAGCTATCTCTTCACTTAGGTAGTTGCCTATTTTGACTCTCGCTCGGTTGTTGGTATATAGTTGGATAATGAGTGACAGCAACTTGCTGTTAATCCCCAAGATGGTTAACTTTTCCCATAGCCTTGCCCGGGTTAAATCTATAAACGCCAAATACAACTTGCCCTTCCTGATCTTATAATATTTGTGGATTAAATGCTGTAATATAAAGCAACAGTCAGTTGTCGATTTTCCTTTACAAAAGCCAAATTGCTCTTGAGGGATAATTGACTGATTCTCCACCCACTCCTCGAGTTGCTTCAGCAGGCACTTGGAAAATACTTTCCCCACAACTGAAAGCAGGTTTATGGGGTGATAGCAGGCAGGGTCGGCAGCTGAGCCTTTTTTAAAAATTGGGATAATCCAACTCTGCTGCCAAGAGAGGGGGATCCTCATGTGCCTGCTGATGCTATCAAACACCTTCCTCAACAGGGGTGCCCACCACTGTGTTGCTGCCTGCAACATCTCTCCTGTAATGCAGTCTGGTCCGGGAGCCTTATTGGATTTTAATGTGGATATCAAATCAAGAATTAAATCACTGGCGAAGCCCACTCCCCTCCACTCGGGAGACAGGGGCGGCTCGACCCCCCTACTAGTTGCCTGGGTCGGATCATCCAACTCAAGGGGCTCCTTGTACAGTTGACTGAACAAATCCTCCCAGGCAATCCTAGTCACCTTTGGGCTAGTAGCCCTTGCCTGGGGATTAATCAGCCCCTTAAGAATATGCCAGAATTGGGAAGAATTCCCTATCCTCTGTGCAACCACCAAACGTGCCCATGCGCCATTGTAGCTAGCCCTCTTGTTCTTTAGCAGTTGCGCATAGGCTGTCCTATCCCTTAAGTATATCACTTGGCTTCCAGGATCATATTCTCTGACCCAGAACCTTCTACAGACATTAAGCTGGGTCTTTTGTACTTTACACTCCTGATCATACCAGAGTTGTTTCTGCTGGTGGGATTGTTTAGCTTCCTTTATCAGGAATACCTGGTGAAAGCTACTGATGACTTCTTCATAGCTCTGCATGATAGTTGAAAAATCCTGTGCTGCCATTATTCAGGAGCTCAGCCCTTTGAACTTATTGGTAGCACATAAATCATAGACTTGGATAATCATTAGGGACTGGGGGATCCTTCTAAGCTTTCCAGCTAACTGCCCCCAGGACTGTTCCTCATCAATAGTGGTCGCCCGTCTCTGGCCTATGACTTCCATGCTAAGGACTAAATGATTGCTCTCTGGTCTGGGGGTCAGCTCAAAGTTAGTAAATCTACCCACACATGCTTGATTTGTTAGGATTAAATCAATGGCGCTCCTTCCCTGGGGACCTATGAAGGTGCTGCCCCTTGCTGGGTCTCTAATCAAATCCTCCCCCACTATTGTACGGTTAGTATTATAAATAAGGGCTTCCAGATGGAGCTCCATATGTTTTCTGCCTTCCAGGGACCCAAAACATTCCCTGGCCTCGAGCTCATAGGATGCTTCCCCTTGTCCAACCCCCAAGGGGATATTAAAATACCCCCGCTAAGGCTACAGTGGCCTGAGGGTATTGATCTTGTCTTTCTAGAATGACTTCCTCAAGATTTTCCCAGACATCCTCTCGATAATACTTGGAAGTTGTGGGTGGTATATATATATTAAACAATAGCAGCCATTCTGTCTGGCTTGGCCCTATTTTAAATAGGGCTGCTGTATTTCTGACCTTCTTGAGGATAAAGTAAATAAGTTTCCCCCAAGCCCTTTAGCCATAAGTATTACTAGTCCGCCTGACGGTCACCCCCTAGTTCCCATTTTTTGGCCATTATGAAAAATCCCTTCAAACTTTCACAACAGTATGGGAATCTCCTGCAGGAGCCAAGTCTCTTGAAGACAAATTAAATCAAAATTGGACAAGAATTCCTCCCAATCTGGATCATCCAGTTTGGCCCTAAGGCCCGCAATGTTCCAAGAGGCCATTCTAAGTGGCCCACATAGAAACTCCTGGGCCCCTCCCCTTTCCATCTGCCCTGGCTCCCCAGATTTTCCACCCTGGTCTTTAACCCCCTGTCATGGATCCCCATCAACAAGTCATGTGGGAGTAGAGGCCGGAACAATTAATGTCACTTCGGCGTTTACCACTGCAACGTTACTGGCTCTACTCCCACTTAGTGGGGTTTGTTCTTGCTCTATGGGGCCTTGGTCCGGAGTATTTTTATGAGGGGTCCCCTGTTCCAGGTCATCCAAATATCTTGCTACCGTGAAAGCATCTGAGTTCACTTGTAGTTTAGACATGAAATCGGCCGGGCCCAGGGAAGCCACCCTATAATCCAAGGTGTAATATTGGATCTTGTCCTTTATAAACTCCATCTGTAACATGAGCTTATCCTGGTCCAAAATAGAGAAACTGCCAATAAGGTCCATCAGCATTTTTGGATCCCCCACCTCCCCTTCCCCTACCAAGAAGGAGCCAATTTTGTGGGCATTGGATATCATTTGTTCCTGATGTCCCCTTTTCCTTGGATCCTTATACTCTCCAATCCTCCTTGATTTTCCTGTGCCCCCTGCTCAAAATTCCCACCATCTCCTGAGGTTCCTAATAGTGTTGGCTGATTTATCTCATTACTGGACTAGTCAGCTCCAGTTTCAAAATCCATAAGCTCCATAGGCACAGCTAAAGGCCCAATGATCCCTGATTGTACGTGTGTGGTCTTGGGGTTGGGCACTGCTGTTAGATGGTTCTGATGGCCATTTGCCCCCCCCCTCTACATGGCAAGTGGGCTCAACCTGTCTGCCCTCCTTCCCAGTTTCCCCCCTACTACTTTTCTGCTTGGATTCGATATAGGGTATTCCATCCCCCACCTGATCAGGTGTGGAAGGGTAACCCTTTGCGTTCTTATACTGCTCATGGTTCCCTCTTGTCACTGTTGCATAATTCAGCACCCTATCTATAGAGAGCCCTCTACTTGATAACAACTTTCTAGCCTTAAACAACCGTGTGACCCAATACTGATGGGTAATTGGAGTCGCAACCTAGTCGAGCAACCTTGCTGTGGGAGATAACTGATTGCCTTAATATCTGTCTCCCAGATGGTTTTCCCAAAGGGGTAGCTTAAATTGGCTATTACCTCCTCCTTCTGCCCCCAATTATGTGTCAAGCCATCATAGTCCAGACCCACATACAAATAGATCTCTGTGTCCAGAACCCCAAGGAATCTCCTAGACCGCGGGTAAGTAAAAGTTCTTTTTCTTTCCCTCATAGTCTCTACTGCGCATGACTGATAAATGCCATTGTCAGTCTCAAAGCTAGGCCTCAGCTCATCCAGCCTTGCCAGAATCTCACACAGCTGAGTCTTGACTAAAGCCACCGACTCATCCAAAATGGAAATGCTAGTGAAAATAGATTCTACAGTTCTTGCAATTAGGTCTGTCTGGCAGGCAATCCGCTGGTCCCTTTTGCAGCCCTGACTCTCGAGTGGGAGGTCCCCTTTAGTGGGAGACCCCCTCCGCCCCTTAACTAGGGTAGGCTTCCTTGTCCCATCAGGATCTCCTCCTGTTTCTTCCGAGGACAAAAAAGGGTCCTGCATTTGCAAAGGGGAAATACCTGCATCCGAGGTCAGTTTTCTCTGCCTATACTTTGTCGGGAGAACTTCCTCCGATGAAGGGGAAGGTGACCGTCGGGGTCTCTTTTTCTCCATAGTGGGGAGGCCCTCCATCTTCCCAGCCTCGCCCGGTAATATGATCCCTGCCCTGCCTGGACCTCGCCTAAGGCTGCGCACACAAGGGCACCCCTTTGCTCGCACAGCCCTTAGGCGCGCAACCTGTGGCACCCCGTAGGTCTGATAAGTCTTTTATCCTGCTGGGCTGCCCCTCACTTACGGGTTCCTCAAGCTCCACCCTTGTTGTCACATCAGTCACTCCACCCCAGGTTTCCGCTCCGCAGCTCCAGGCTGTCCAGCGGTTCACTAGGTTTGCGGCTGGCTCGCTTCTGGCTTCCCATGGCTCTCCATTCATACCCCGCTGCCACCACCTCTCAGCCCTCAACAGACTGAACGGGGTCCATGGTACACGGTCTCTGTTCCCCCACCACAGGTCTGGAAGCTCTTTTATCCTGCTAGGCTGCCCCTCACTTCCGGGTTCCTCAAGGTCCGTCCTTGTTGCCACGTCAGTCACTCCACCCCGGGATTCCGCTCCGCAGCTCCAAGCTGTCCCATGGCTCACTAGGTTTGTGGCTGGCTCACCTCCGGCTTCCCGTGGCTCCCCTCCCCTACCCCACTGCCACCACCTCTCAGCCATCAACAGACTGAATGGTGTCCATGGTACACGGTCCCTGTTTCTTGCCAGAAACTCAAGTAGCAAAGTCTCCTTATCTTCCAGCTCCTTTGTCTCCTTATATTTATATGCCGTCCCCCATGTCTACGGCATCTTGGGGCGACTTCCAACATAGTATAAAACAACTTTTTAACATAAAAAGTCTACACATCTAAATTAAAACAAATTTAAACACCCCCCACAGAAATTAACACCCCCCTCCCCTCCGAAGGCCTGGGCGAACAGCCAAATCTTACAAATATGTCGAAAGGCCAACAGGCCCGGTGCCAGGTGAGCCTCCTCCAGGAGAGTGTTCCACAACCGTGGCCCGGCCACCGAGAACGCCCTCTCCATTGTGGCCCCCCGTCTTATATGAGGGACCTCCAGAAAGGCACCCCTGGTGGACCGAAGGGATCGCTGTGAGACGCGGAGGGTGAGGCGGTCCCCGAGATATGAGGGGCCCAGACCGTGCAGGGTTTTGTAAGTCAATACTAACACCTTGAATCTTTCTCGGTACACTATAGGCAGCCAGTGCAGAGCGTGGACCACTGGTGTTATGTGCTGACACCGCTCCATCCCCGTCAGGAGACGGGCAGCTGCATTCTGCACTAGCTGCAGTCTCTGAACCAGAAACAAGGGAAGTCCCACATAGAGCACGTTGCAGTAGTCTAGCCTCGAGGTGATGAAGGCATGGATGAGAGTGGCCAGATCAGGCCTGGAGAGGTAAGGTCAAAGCCCCCATACCAGATACAGCCAACGAAAGGTGGCTTTAGACACCGCCTCCACCTGCCGATCCAGTGGAGGCCCGAATCCAAAACCACCCCCAGACTCTGAACCTGAAGAGCAACAGGCAGGTGAACCCCCTCTATCAGCGGGGCCAGCACCTCCCCCGCCCTTCCCACCACCATCACCTCCATCTTATTGGGATTGAGCTTCAGTCTGCTCTCCCGCATACAATCTGCCACGGCCTCCAAACATGGGGAGAATAACGAGACAGCAGGACCTGGGTCTGTTGAACAGTAGAAACAGATTACTGTTTCTCGATACTTTCTCAGTGTTTGGAAGTCATGGTGGATTGGATGAGGCAGAGCAGACTGAAGCTGAACCCAGATAAGACGGAGGTGATGGTAGTGGGGAGGGCGAAGGAGGTGTCGGCTCCTCCTATGGGGGGGGGGCTACCCTCCGGTTGCCCAGCAGGTTCGGAGTCTGGGGGTGACTTTGGATGCGGACCTCCGCCTGGATCAGCAGGTGGAGGCAGTGACTAAAGCTGCCTTCTGCCAGCTGTATCTGGTGCGGAGGCTGTGCCCATACATCTCCAGACCCGACTTGGCCACTCTCATCCATGCCTTCGTTACCTCAGGGCTTGACTACTGAAAAACGCTCTACGTAGGGCTTCCCTTGATATTGGTTCGGAGGCTGCAGCTGGTGGAGAATGCGGCAGCCCGTCTCCTTACAGAGACGGGTCGCCGTGAGCACATTACACCAGTGCTCCGTTCTCTGCACTGGTTGCCTATAACGTACTGAGCCAAGTTCAAGGTGCTAGTATTGGTATACAAAGCCCTATACAGTCTCAGACCCTCTTATATCATGGACCGCTTCACCTTACGTGACTCAGGACAGACCCTCCAATCCACTGGGGGCACCTATCTGGAAGTACCCCATGTAAGGTGCGTTCTCAGTTGTCGGGCCATAGTTGTGGAACTCCCTTCTGAAGGAAGCCCTCTTGGCCGCAGGTCTGCTCGCCTTTCGACGGGCATGCAAGACTTGACTTTTCACCCAAACCTTTGGAGGGGAGGGTAGAGGGAGGGGTAAATGGGGGAGATTGGTGGGGTGCAGAAATTGGAGGAATTGGAGGGTAGGGTTAGGGTTGGGGGTTTAATTTTTTTTTTAAAGTGATGTTGGTTTTTAATGTATTTTACTGTTTTATCATATTGTTAGCTGCCCCGAGATGCCGTGGGCATGAGGGGGCAGCATAAAAATGCTAATAAATAAATAAATAAATGATGCAGGGGATGTAGTTGAAAACGCAGGTGACAAAGGAGATGTGGGTGGAGATGCAGGCAAAGACTCTCTTTGGGGCAGCTGAAATCATTGAGCCGCCTGAGGGTTCGGTGGGTTGATGTAAGGTGGAGGTAGACATGTATCTATAAGATCTTCGGTGGGTGTCCTAGAAAGGGTTGACTGATTTAAACCAGGGTACAAGGGAGCAGGGTGGCTAGTAAAATTTAGGAGAGATGCAGATTTCTCTCGGACGTCCTTTAATTGAATCTTTAATCTGTCTTGGGTGTTTTTTAGACTGCGGGTTTGAGATTCATGCTTTCTTTTAGAAGATTCAGCATACCAATCAAAAAACGAACCCCACTGAGTTTGGTGAATTTTAGACCCAAGGTTTTCTAAGGCACCTCTAAGGTAAACAATTTTTTTCTAGATTTAAAGTACTTTCCAGGGGAAACTGCAGTCCTACATTATCTCTGGCATACCAATTCCATTTCCCCAGAACCTTACAGGTTCTTGGGGAGTAATGTGTGTACATGTACCATGCCGGGCTGCCCTTGGGTGGTGATTCAATAACATTTGACTGATTTACTCCCATCCTGAACAGAGGGGTGCACCAACATTCACATTGAGACAGAGGAAAGACTTATGTGGAATTCACACTGCTCTGCCTTCAGCCCGTGTTTAATACACTGAGGTGAGGCTAGACCCGATGACGAGACTCTTATTTAGTAGGGGTGGGACACCGGGGAGAATACCGGGTACTGGATGTACCGGTATTGAATCTCGCAGGTACCGGATATACTGGTATCGGCATACCGGATTTTTAACATTGGCTATTGACTTCAATGGCCGCAATGTAAAAAATCTGGTACCACAGCCAATGTTAAAAATCCAGGCAGACTGTGCTCAAGGTTATAGCTCCGTTATCAGGAGTAAAACTTAAAATGCAAGCAGTTCTTATTTGGACAGAGGCCTAGCAATCTTTGAGCAGAGAGCAGTACTGCCACAGCTGCCTCTGCTATCTGTGCCATGGGTTCTGTGCACCTGCAACCCAATTCCCGCTTCTCCTGCCTCTGCTGTTCCACGGGTACTGTGCCCCGGCAATCCAATGTCTGCTGCTGGGGGGCCACGTGATTCACCACCAGGCAAGGCTTAAACAATTGATAGAATAGCTTGTTGAGATCCGGATAGTAGGATGCAAGCCTGCAATGTCCAGACAAGTAGAGGTGCCAGTCACTGAGCCCTGGCTGGGCCTCTGCCACTGATCCACCGATGCCAGCCAGCCTACAACACCTGGACAAGTAGGAGTGCCAGCCACCGAGCCCTGGTCAGGCCTCTGCCGCTGCTCCGTTGATGCCTGGCAGCCTGCAATGTGCAGCCGTGATGGTGACTAGAACTGGAGAATCCACCATAGAGTGAGCAGAACTGGAGGCCTACTAGGCTGCAATGTCTAGCCAAGTAGGGGTGCCAACCACCAAGCCCTGGCTGTGCCTCTGCTGCTGATCCTCTGATGCCATCCAGCCTACCATGCCAGGACAAGTAGGGGTGATGGCTACCAAGCCCTGCCCAGGCCTCTGCCGCCGCTCCACCGATGCCATCCTGGAATGGCCTGCCCCCTATGAGTGCCAGCCATCAAGCCCCAAGCCTTCCCGGCCTCTGAAGCTGCTGATGCCACTGGGTCTCAGATGGCAAGCCCTGGTTCCAGGGGCACCCCCAGGGGCCAAGCGCCAAGCCTGCCTACCAGGGCAACCCAGGGTGCCAAGTGCCAAGCCTTCCTGGTCTCTGCTGCTGCTGCTGCTGCTGGGTCTCCGATGGCCAGCCATGGTGCCACGGGCACCCACAGGGGCCAAGCTCTGAGCCTGCCTGCCGAGACAACCCAGGGTGCCAAGCGCCAAGCCTTCCCGGTCTCTGCTTCTGCTGCCGCTGGGTCTTCAATGGCCTGCCATGCCACCACAGGCACTCCTGGGGGTCTCTGGAGCACCCCAAGCCTCCCGGTGGGTGTGAACTCCACCAGACCAAACCCACGAACTAAGTTTTTAGTCCAAACGACTGAAGCTCTGAACTCCGTGCTGTTCGCACATTCCTATTTTTCACTGGCCTCCCCCACTCTCATCTTTCTCCTCTTATTTCCATCCCAAACTCTGCTGCCAGGGTCATCCACCTCACCCATCACTTCAACCTTGTGCAGCCCCTCCTCTCCTCTCTTCACTGGCTCCCCCTTCCTGAATGAATCCTGCAGAAGCTCCTAGTCTTCACCTATAAATCTCTTCACAATCTTGCTCCCCCCCTACCCCTCTGCGTTAATTTCCCTCCATACTCCAGTCCGTGAACTCTGCTCCTCCTCTGTTCCCTCTCTTACCCTCCCACGCCTCCGCTGCTTCCCTAACTGCCTTTGTCCCTTCTTCCTGGCTGCCTCCCATGCCTGAACTCCCTCCCTGTCCACATCCACCTCACCTCCTCCCTTCGTACCTTAAAATCCCTCCTCAAGACCCACCTCTTCCGCTCTGCCCTCCCCAACTTCTCACTCCCTTCACCTAACGCCTGCTGATACCCTCCATCCAGTAAAATCTGTTACACCTGCACCTGAGACCTCACATCTTCATGAATGTTACACTCCTTGTCTCTCCCTCTGTTCCCTAGGGATGTGCGAACACGATTCGGAAGTTCAGAGTTCAGACCGAACTCGAATAGTTTGGTCGACTGAACCGAACTTTTGAACCAAACTCAAATTCAACCAAACTGTTCGGTCAAATCTGAACCAGTTCGGAAGGCCAAAAAAAACAGAAAAAGGAAGTACAAGCTCAGTTCAGAAGTTGGGAATTCGACCAAACTCAAAGAGTTTGGTCGATCGAACCGAACTTTCAAACTGAACTCGATTTTCAAACCGAACTGTATTTCCAAATTCGTTTTTTTTCACACATCCCTACTGTTCTCCTTCCTTCAACTCCCCCACCCCCACCCCCCGTCTCTCAGATTGTAAGCCCTAGGACAGGGACCATATCTATTCAATTACTTTGTAAAGTGCCAGGTACATTGCTGATGCTATATAAATGCTTGCTAATAATAATAATAATAATAATAATAATAATAATAAAAGATGAGAATCTCTTATACTAGTGGCATAATTCAGATAGAATTTCTGTGAGGAGCAAATATTTCTCCGCAGATATTTTCTCTCTATAAGTCCCTGCCACAGCAAATAATTGGTCTCATAACTAAACTTGTTAAGTGTCTGTAGCAAGGGCCCTACTAGCTGTGGAGTGAGTAGTTGCTGGGTTAGGCCCCAGGAAGAGTATCACTCTGTGTCCAGCTCTATAACAGTTTATTGGATATCCTTAGGTCAGGGTTAACAGTCCATATCCAGAGTCTAGCTCTAATGATACTTAGCTAGCTCTGTACACTCACAGCAGGCTCGAGGTCTCCTTCCTTCAGGATCCTATTCTCCATTTAACCAGGTCTGGTGCCTTCTCCAACAGCCTCCTGTAGAGATGTGCTCCCATAAGCTCCCTGGAGCAGACCCCTGTTCCTGGGCTGGCCTCTTCCTTTCATCTTCCAGGCCACGCCCACAGACTTCTGTTTCCTGCGCGTTGTCCATCTTAGGTAACTCACATGGCAGGCACCATTTTTCAGCACAGCCCTGCCACAGTGTCCATCCAAAATTGGAGGGAGCTTACACAGGGATTAAGAACCATCATAAACCCGACCACACTTTGGGGGTCTTTAGACATAATAAATATCGGGTGTCAAACCCCTAAGCATGTGTTTGGCCATTTTGTGTAAGCATCATAACAATCCCAACACCAGCTTGGCCACTCATTGAACACATGATGTGAACACCATTGCATCACAAGGACAATGTGTGTTAGGGGTGGGACATCAGGCCAAATACCGGCTACCGGTTTTACCGGTTACTGGTTTACAAAAAAACGGATTACTGGTGACAGATGGGAACTGTCCCCATTGAAATCAATGGGGAAAAAATACCTCCCCCTCCCCTTCCCAGGCTGTGTGGGTGGAAGGGGGGGCAACCACCCACCCACCCTGCCCAGACTGGATTTTTTTAAAAAATTTTTTTTACCCTAAGTCCCTACTAGTGCGGGCTCTGGGCCGCCACCGGCAACCCAAAGCCCGCACCAGCAGGTACTAGGGTTATCCCTGGGGTGGGTGGTGATTTAACACACACCCCACCCCACGGATCAACCTACCTCCCCACCCAGGGATCGCCTACCTTTGGCACTCAGAGCGACAGCGGCAGTCCAGAGGCTTCAGCGCTGGCTGTGGCTGCCGGCTTCAGTGCTTTCTAGGCCTTCTGGGGAAACCCAGAAGTTCCCCGGAAGGCCTAGGAAGCGCTGAAGCCAGCAGCCACAGCCAGCACTGAAGCTGCCGGACCACCGCTGCGGCCGCCCGGAGCGCCAAAGGTAGGTGATCCCTGGGTGGGGAGGTACGGTGATCCCTGGGGTGGGGTGTGTGTTAAACCACCCCCCAGCCCAGGGATC
>QEPC01013456.1:2777561-2795372 GCA_003113815.1 Sphenodon punctatus | reverse complement strand
CAACAGATCATCCAGAGAAAACTACCCACCACCCAGAACACCCCAATGTCAACAGGAGCAAAACCTTGCCAGAACAGCAGATGCAAAACGTGCCAACACATCTCTACCACCACCACTGTCAATACCCCCCATGGGAAACCATTCCAAATACAAGAAAACTACACCTGCAAATCCCCAAATGTAGTGTACTTCATTCAGTGCACCATATGCCGCCATGGAAACTATGTTGGTAAAACCCAGCAAATCTTGCACCAACGGATGAACTCACACAGACATACAATTATAAACAAAGTCACTGACTCTATGGTGGGCAATCACTTCTCCCAGCACAACTACTCCATATCAGACCTCTTAGTCCTCATCCTCAAAGGAAATCTTCACAACACCCTCAGAAGACGGGTCTGGGAACTAAAATTAGTAAGTTTATTGGACATGAAAAGCAATGGACTTAAAGACCTAAATTTCTCAAGCCATTATGAAAAGCTTTAAACTTGGACACTAAAAGCAATGGATTTAACAAGGACCTATATTTCTCAAGCCACAACAAGTATCTGTAATACCTTACAGTTACTGCATTTTTAATTTCTGTTATCCTCTGTACCAAGTTTCTAGATCATTCTAACTATTTTATCTCCCTGTCTGCAACCGACCCTGTCAGCTGTATACCCAATCATTGTGGGAATTCACATACTTTGAACCCAGTTCCTTTGATATGTGTACTCCCTTCTCCTGATAAGCTCTTTCCCCACTATATTCACAAACTAACTGTTTACTATCTGTGTGTGTTTACCACCATCTATTGTTCCTTTTTCTACACCAATATATAATTTTACAGCTGTTGTGTAAATGTCTGTCACATCTCTCTGTTTACCCCCCTACCACCTTGCTCTGTCCACTCCCACCCATTCCATACCACCTCCATATGTATCTGCTCTACATTTGCTCAGTTTATATATTTCTACTGGCTATGCTACATGCCTGAGGAAAGGCCGTGTGGCCCTAAAGCTTGCTTATTTCCACCAACAGTTAGTCCAATAAAAGATAGCTGGAGTAGGAACTGTTTTCTACAGGCTCAAGCAAAAAGCAGGGCTCTTATTGATCTTTGGTGCTCTATGGTATTTGAACTCGATACATTTTATAACATTTTGGGAGTTTTCTAGATTTAACTGGTGGTTCTACAATTGGTGGTATAATTTTATTGATTTTTAACATACACATTTTCATAATAATTTTATTGATCCACCCTCTTTTCTACTCTTATAGGTTCCCAAGTATGGGTTTGATATTTTATATTGAATAAGTCTACTTTCACAGAGTTATTTAATTCTAGATAGCTTTCCAGTACCATGTTACAGGATGTTTTAGCGTGTGTGTGTGTGTGTGTGTGTGTGTGTGTGTGTGTGTGTGTGTGAGAGAGAGAGAGAGAGAGAGAGAGAGAGAGAGAGAGAGAATTCCCACCTTTCTTTCTGAGGCATAGATGTCCACTACGGGAGATGGGACTGCTAGAGTTAGAGCTGAAACAAATAACCACCACTATTCAGTATCCAACAGATCCATAGTATCCACCAAGGTCTGAGTGATGAATTATTCAGTTAACCAGATTACCAATTTACTGTGATACTGCATTGCATCATTTACTGCATTACTGATTGCTTATAATTCCTTTCCTTTTTACTCTTTTTCCACCCTCTGGACATGGTTTTAGGGTAGTAGCAGTAGCATTTGTTTAGCAGCCAGGTAGTAATGCAGTAAATGGATTAACTTTCATGGCATTATCTGGTAATCCAGTTTGGTGGTTAGCCACCTCAGTAATCAGATTGTTACCGTATAACCACTGAACTAGCTGGAATACTGAATATTAATTGCAGAGTTCTTTTGTATATATTTGGTTCTGGTGCCTGGGTACAATAATTATATCCCAGGTGCGTGATTTAAGGTTCCTACACCCACACTCAGGGTCTGATTGCCATATTTTGGGTTATACATGCAGAACCGGGTTTTATTTTTGCAGGTGTGGGTTTTGGGGAATATCTTGGTTTTGTGGGTATTTTTCATGGATCTCCATGGTATGAGACATGTGAGTTCTTCTCTTAACAAGCATTAGCACATATTATTGACATTATGGAGCTTGTTAACATTGCCATCTGGCCAGTGTCTCTTCCTCTCAACACTATTGGGAAGATGGTGAGAAAAAGCATATTGTGAAGCTGATTGTTGATGCTGTTTTCTTGGTTAAGAGTTGGAAGAGTGGATAAGAGTACAAATGCACTCATAATGACATCACTTTGCATCAGCACAAGTCACATTTGGATATAATATTTTCCATCTACAAAAATCCCAATGGATGGGAGGGGCACAGGAGGCAGAAAAGAGAGAAAAGGAACTGTCCAGTGCAGCTATCATGGAGAGAGGAGGCTCAGTTGAGCCAGGACACTGGAAGCTATGGAGGCCCTCTGAAAGTAGTCTGAGCACTGCGAGAAAATTTTAAGAGTGGTTGCGGAAACAGTAGGGGGCTCTCACCCACACTGAAAAGTTTCTAGAAGCATTCATCAAAGCTCTCAGCACAGCTCTTCAGGCCACTTACAAAGGGCCCCACCAAGCATGAAGCTTTCAAAGTGGGCAAGGGTGAAATGGTGGCCCTGCTGACTCCTAAAACTTCAGTGTTGATGGGGTTGCTGCCACTCTTGGCGGATTAGGAGAGGTGTGCACCAGGAACCCATTCCGTTATTTGTTTTCATTTTTAGTTTTCGTTATTTAAATATTTCATTTTTGTTTTCATAAATAGCAAATTTTCATTTTTGTTTTTGCTTTCCTTTGGTTTCAAAGGAAAAACATTTTTGACTGTACTTTTTTATTTTTTACTATATTTTGATGGAAATTGGAAATGGCATTATGTGCACCAAATTTCAAAAAGATCAGATAAAGGAATCCAAATTTATAAATAGTTGATTTATGTTATTTTGCAAAAAAAAATTGCATATACATTCCTGTCTGTAACTTCTTTGTTTCCCATCTAAGGTGGATGAAACTTGGAAAATGTATACCCCTCCCCATTTTTTATATATATGCCAACTTTCAGAAGGATTAGATAAACAGTCCTGGTGGTATAAGCAAATAACCTATAAATGTATGTCTGATTGTAACATCTTTGTAGTCCAATCAGTATGCATGAAGTTTGGCAAGACTGTATCTAATACCTTCAGGATAATTACTGCCAAATATTGGAAAGATGTAATAAAGAGTCCCAATTTGTAAACCTGCGCAGCATATACAGAGAATGAGCCTATGCCAGGGATTCTCTTACATGTCACCGTGGTATAAGATCGGTTTGTGATGCCAATTGTCCATCAGAAATGTCAACCAAATATCCTCATTCTATGCTGTGACCACCCGAACGTCTCTACCCCACTTGTTACTGG
Organism: Sphenodon punctatus; assembly: GCA_003113815.1. Taxonomy (NCBI): domain Eukaryota; kingdom Metazoa; phylum Chordata; class Lepidosauria; order Sphenodontia; family Sphenodontidae; genus Sphenodon; species Sphenodon punctatus. Next base: position 2,791,953 of record QEPC01013456.1, on the reverse strand, counting down.
GAAGTTGGAAGCATCTGTTTAGAAAAGAGCCAATACAGATTCTCTGATGTCCTCTGTCACAGTGTTGCAGGGTGTGATTGTGATGATAATTGGCCAGCCTGGATATGTAAACCATACCTCCTGATTTCTGGGATGTCATCCCCAAAGTCCCAGTTATGTCCCTTCCATGCTCACCTCGAAGTCACCACCGATTGGTTCTGTAAAGCTGGAAGCATGTAGTAATTGGCCAGTGAATGTATCTGTCATATGCAAAGAATGAGCCTATGTCAGGCACTGACTGGCACTGCATATGCTGCTATTTATCTGAATAATGGTCTTCAAGGAGACAACCTCAATTATAAAAAATTGTTGCCCTTTATCAAATGGTCTTTTTGTTTAGCAGAGATGACAGGGAAGGTGAGGTATACATTCCTGCCAAATGTCTTGTAAACAGGATGTAATATAAAAATGTTACTCCCAGAAATGCATTTTTAAGTTAATGTCTTATAACATCAGGACCCTTTGTCCAATATTTCTGACATTTGGTAGGATTGGTAATCTTAGGAAGGGACATAATATTCCCAGGTTTCATGCAAATTGGATAGAAGATAAAGAAGTTGTAGCCAGGAAGGTGTATGCAGCTTTTCTTAAAATTGCAACATTCAATTGCTTATCAAATTGTTATCCTTTATCCAATCTTTCCAAAAGTTGGTTCACATAGTGCCCTAAATTTGGTGTAGACTTTTTCCAAGTTTCATCAGAATTCATTAAGAAAAAAAGTTATAGCCAGAAATACGTTTTCAATTTTTCTACATTATTTCAAAAACTATTTTTTTTTCATTATTACTTTTAATTTTTGTTATTGGAAAAAAAATGAAATTTTCATTTTCATTATCATAATAACTATAAAAGTCATGCTCCACATCCTAAATTTTATATCTGATGTGAAATCAATAGGTAAAGGTTTTACATATGCAATCATACATTGAGGCTCTGTTTGCAAATGACAAAAAAGGCAAAAAGCTGATTCCATTTTTCTCTAATCACAACTTTAAACATTCAATATTCAGTTCAATATTTACAGCTAAAAACTATTTTCTTCTAGAACACTGTATTTCTGGAAGAAAGAAGGAGTTTCTCTTTTATAGAGTGAGAGTTGTAGAGCTAGAAGGGCCCTTGAGGGTCAGCTACTTCAGCTTCCTACACCAATGCAGGATTCACCAAATGAAAACTCTCTGCATAGAAAAAATTATCTAAAAAGGAACAGAACCAATAAAAATCTGCCACAAGTAGATACTGGAACCAACCAGAGCACACTATTGCCCAAAATAACAGGGAACAATTTTATAGAAAGAAAACTCACAGTGCCTCAAACAGGCAAGCCACATCTAAACTTGGGGGGGGGACCATTTGAGTTTACCTAAATAGTATTTAGGAAAATTGGGCAGCCAATTGAATGTCAATCTGGTCATAGAGTTGGAGAACTGGAATTAGGATAGAATTGATACATGATGTTACAGAGTCAAGTCATGTATCATAATTTTGCCAATTTTGCAAGTACTCGTTTCACCTCTAGAAAATTCCTTCCCAACCCCAAATATGGCACTTATCGCTTCTATTAGGCCATAGTACTGTGTATAAATGAACACACTGGAGTAGAAGTTGCTTACACAAAATATCAAATGAATGCTGCAGCATTTTCTGGTATGCCTATTAGTGAAATACAAGGCCTGTCACACACACATACCTTTAGGCTATAGTATAGCAGGAGGCATCCATGGAAACCCATTCTGATTTAAAACAGCTTCTCTTTCCCCATAACTCAATGCGATTTTGTTCACTGCTGTTAGTACAACTAGCAATCAAAGACCCAGTGCTTCCTTCACCGCACACTGCTCACTTCCTTTGGCTCATTAGAAAATCCTTAGTTGTCCTGGCTGAAAAGCCTTTGTTGTGTAGTAGGATTGTGACATCAGAGCCGATATCACCTTTGCATTTCCAGGTATGCTGTGACAGCAATGCAATGTCTGAATAGTTTGGAGATGTGTTAGAAGTATAATGCTCATACTGGAATTTCATATCCAACTGTGCATTCAAGGCATATGTACAAGCCCTGAAATTCCAACCTGTCAGGTACAATTGAAGCTGTTTAGATAACGACATGCCTGTCTGATTTGAGGTGTCTAAAGGAAATAAATTAGGTGCAAAATTGTACCAGGTACTCAAGCAAAAAAGGAAGCCACAATGTGTGTGGGGGGGGGGAGCAGGGGGGGACTCATCCCATAGTCCCCAGAGTTGGATTATTCCAATGGGATTTGCAAATGCAAATTAAAAATGAAAACTAATAGAACTGAACAAATCCCATTTCCACTTGTGTTGAGAGTGAAAATACACCACGTGTTTTTAACTTTGCTGTAATTTTTATCTTATTACCTCTTGATTTTTACCATGTGTCTGATGCAGTGATGCACACATGCTGGTGGTCCTTTAAGAGCAGTCCATGGATCACTGAAACCCCTGCCCCTTAGTAGGGGTAAACAAGGAAGCCTAGCCTAGCTGAAGGCAGGGGAACTAGGGCTGACAACAGGGCCAATCCCATGCCCAGCAGAGCACCACACCAAGGACGTGTGACTCGCACATGGACACGCATGCAAACCACACACACCTCCAACACTAACAGCTACCAATCACCACTCAACTCTCCTTTGCTCTTCTTTCCTTTGATTTTGTTGAGCATTTGACTGGTGTACAATTTGGAAGCTACAGTGTTGCTACTCATCTTCACAAATTTATTCAGTGTTTCATAGAATAGTTTGGTTTGGCAACACTGAATCAGGGCATAGCTGAACCTGGGATCTCAGTTGTATCCAGGCCCTGGACTCTGGGGAGGGGTTCTGTGCAAGCAGCCTAAGAACTACTCGGACATTTTCAGAGTAGGAAGGAAAGGAAACAGGGGCAAAGCTCTGTCCCTGTCCACTCTGAAAATTTCCTATCAGTGCTTAGGCTACTTGCAAATGGCCCTGCCAAAAGGAAGCTTTTGGAGTTTGAAAAGACCCGCCCATTTCTGGTGAGGTTGCTATCACACTGGAAGCTCACTGGGAGCTAGAACAGCACTACCACCTTTGCGGGTGGAGGCTGTGGCTGTCCAGGACCAGGAGCCCCCTTTGGAGGGCTACTGCTTAGGGAGACCACACTCCTTTCCTTGCCTTTAGGGTATGCCAAAATTGGGACATGAGACCGGGCCCGCCGCAGACTTGCTACACCTCTGCCTTGATGCAAACATTTTTTTGACATTCTTGACTTCACGGAAGCCCTCGAGCAGGTCTTTGACTCACTGTAAATCATGTCGCAATGGAAACCATACTTTCCTGGTTCCTTGGTTTCACCATGTGACCCTTTCTCCAGATGTGAACACAGGGGTCCCAGAGGGGGAAGGTCCCAGTGCCGAGGCAAAAGCTCAAAATTTTGGCAATTAGTCTTTTCAGTTGCCTAGGGTCCCTGCGTGCTAGGGATTCAGTCTGAGGTCATGGCATGCTACAAACCATTGGTCTACCCCCCAAAAGACATGACCGAAACAAGGAATATTCCAAAGAAAGAGGGGATGTTTATTTATAATAGGATACAATACAATAAGACACCAACAAACAGCACTTACTAGTCTGGACTGGTGACTACAGGGTTAAACTAAGTGGTGTGGCTGGCAACTCCAGGTTGTGGAGAACAGATAGTAGGCTAGTCTGCCCAAGGTCAGAGACAACAGGGGGAGAGAATGAGAGTAGTTAGGCGAGACAAAGAGGTCTTCAAGGGAGGGTGAGGATAAAATTACAAACCTGAGTTTGAAGTGGAGCGAGAGAGAGAGAGAGAAGATGCGAGGAAGGTAGAAAATGGGTTACCCCCTCCTTGCCTGTTGCAAAGGGAACAGGTGAGCCCTAGTGAAACTGCAATGAGTTGGGAGTGGGAGGGGGATAGAGCTAGGCCTGGGAGACCCTTGGAGCAGATTTGCACAGGAGACCCATGCGTATCCACATCCAAGAGCAACTCAACTCTACAATGGGAAGCTCGGGTCAATTGTAGGGACCAGGGGACAAAGCTGCAGAGAAACTCACAATGCGTATTTGGAGAGTAGAAAGAAACATCCTGGGTGGGTGCTCGGGAGCCTAGGACTAGACAAAGGCTTGCAATGGGCATTGAATGGGGTCTTTCTAGACAGGGAAGAAGTATGTTTTTGGGTAACAGTTACTAGAAAGAAGCTTCCTGGGTGGGTGCTTGGGAGCCTGGGACTAGGCAAAAGCTCACAATTGGATGGGATCTTTTCAGACAGGAAGAAGGATGTTTTGGGGTCATCACAATTCTGAAGGGAACAGTTATGCAAACATCAGACTGGATGAAGGGGCAGGAGAATCAGGTGCATTGGTATCCCCTTATCTTGATTGGTCTTTCACGGAAAGGTTCAAGGGCAGACTATTAATTGGGGTACTATGCTAGGTGGGATAATCCTATCAATGGAAGTTACACAAAAGGGGAGTTGCCTGGTATTTCAATTTATTTATTTAATTATTAATTTATTTACATTTATAGCCCCTCCTCCACCCCCCATGCCCACAGCATCGCGAGGTGGCTCACAACAAATAAAACAATAATAAAACTAATAAAACATCATAAAATAAATAGTTAAAACAGAGTAATTCCCCCCCCCCCCAGCATTTACTATACACCCCTCCCCCTCAAAGAACTGGGAAGGAGGGTGGGGTGTTTGCTCCCTGGCCAAGGCCCTGGGAATCCTCCCCACCTGCATCCACTCTGCTGTCCCTCCCCCTTGCAGGTAACCATCTTTTACAAAGGGGAGCTGCCCCTGAGGGCGGCGCCCTCTGGGCATCCGCTAAGGACACCGCCAAAGGACAAAGTGCCGTTGGCAGGCCGTTAGCGGACGGAGGCGGCAGAGGTGGCTACCAGGGACTTTGGAGGAACTGTTTGAGGTAATAACTCCCAGGGCGGGGCCCTGTGGGGCGCCAGCTTTTGGCTGGGGCCATTGGCTGGGCCGGGGTGCCCAGGGGCCCTTCTGCCGGACAGACACTACATCAGATACCACTGCTGCATCCGAGGACTGTTATGAAGGTCCTTCAGCTGAAGATCTCAAAGCACCCACTATACCACCCTTTGGAGCCTTTCGGGGACTGTAGGGGATTTAGGGGCTTGGTACTTTTGTAAGTTGTATTTTGTTGGGGTTGGAGTGGGATAGGGGTTGTGTTGGGGAAGGGTATATTGAGTGGGGAGTTGTGGGGGGGGGAGATCTGGCACCAACCCCTGGTGGCAGCAGGGGAAGGTGTGGGAGGTGGGTGGGAGGGTTGGCTTTTTCTTGGAATTAGGTTAAGAAATGGAGGGGTTTTGTTTTGCTGATTTAGAAATGTTTAATTTGATATTTGGATTGTTATTGTATTAGTGTATTGTTGTGGATGATAGGTCCCCCCTCCTGGTGAGAGCAGGAGGGTAGGAGGGGATTTGATGGGCTCCTTCCCTGGTGGCAGCAGGGATGGAGCATATGGAAGGACTGGTATGATATACTGTAATATTATTGATTTGTTGTATTATATTGAATTTTGTGAGGGAGGAGAGGGGATGGTTAAAAATTAGAAATTATGTTATGAAATGTTATGATATGTCAATTGAGGGGTTATTTAGACTGTGTGGTTTGTGTTGAATTGTAATTGTTATTGTTCTTTAGATGTTTTTTGCTTTTGTTGTCAGCCGCCTCGAGTCGCCATAGGCGAGAGAGAGCAGGGTACAAATAAAAGTTGATGATGATGATGATGAAATCCCCCCAACCTATCCAACCCTCCCACCCTCCCCTCCGAAGGCCTAGGTGAACAGCCAGGTCTTACAGGCTCGACAAAAAGCCATCAGACCTGGGGAAGGGCAAATTTCCTCCAGGAGGGAGTTCCAGAGTCACGACCTGGCCACCGAGAATGCCCTCACCAAGAAGGCGCAACCGGCAGACCGCAGGGGTCACCCTGAGGCGTGGAGGGCGAGGCAGTCCCCAAGGTATGAGGGGCCCAGACCATGTAGGGCTTTAAAGATCAACACCAACACCTTGAATCTGGCTCGGTATGCTATAGGCAGCCAGTGCAGAGTGCGGAGCACAGGTGATATATGCTCCCGCTGCCTTGTCCCTGTAAGGAGACCGTCCGCCGCATTCTGCACCAGCTGCAGCCTCTGAACCAGAACCAACGGAAACCCCACGTAGAGTGCATTGCAATAGTCTAACCTCGTGGTGATGAAGGCATGAATAAGAATGGCCAGGTCGGGCCCAGAAATGTATGGGTGCAGCCTCCGTATTAGATACAGCTGGCGGAAGGCAGCTTTAGCCACCACTTTCACCTACTGATCCAGATGGAGGCCCGGATCCAAAACCACACCCAGACTCCAAATCTGTTGGGCTACAGGAGGGCAGACCCCCTCAACCAGAGGAGCTGGCACCTCCCTCACCCTACCCACCACCATCACCTCCATCTTATCAGGATTGAGCTTCAATCTGCTCTGCCACATCCAATCTGTCACAGCCTCCAAACATTGGGAAAGCAATGAGACAGCAGGGCCTGGGTCAGATGAAAATGAGAGGTACAGCTGAGTATCATCAGCATATTGGTGACATCACACCCCGAACCCTCTCACGATCTCCCCCAGGGGTTGCATATACACATTGAACAAAAGTAGAGACAAGATCAAACCCTGCGGAATGCCACAGGTCAAGGCCCAGGACCACCATGTTTCAGCTCCCAGCACCACCCACTGGCTTCTCCCCGAGTGGAATGAACGGAACCACCCCAGGACAGTCCCGTCCAGACCCCCCAGGTCTCGCAACCATCTCAGCAGCAGCCCATGGTCCACGGTATCAAAGGCGGCGGAGAGATCTAACAGGATCAAGAATGTAGAACATCTTGCATCCATCTCCTGGCGGAGATCGTCCACCAAAGCCACCATCGCCATCTCAGTACCATAGCCAGGGTGGAACCCAGACTGAAAAGGGTCAAGAAAACCAATACTGTCCAGATGCACCTGGAGCTGCAGAGTCACTTCCCATTCAATAACGTTCCCTAAAAAGGGAAGATTAGAGACAGGACAGTAACTGGTGAGTGCATCCACATCCAGTGAAGGCTTCTTCAGCAGGGGGCGCACCACAGCCTCCTTGAGACTGGGCGACAACCTCCCCTGCCGAACGGACGTGTTAACCACCCTCGCCGGAACCGACCTCAGTGTCTCCCTGGAGGCTTTCACCAACCAGGACAGACATGGATCTAGTTCACAACTTGTGGCTCGAACAGACCCCAAGACATCCACCGTATCAGCCAGCATCACTTTCTGAAACTCTTCCCAGAAAGATCAACCAGACGGTGCCTCCATAACCTCATGCTCCTCATCTACTGCATCCAACCCGGTGTCGAAATTACTCTGGATCTGAGCGATCTTGTCTGCAAAGTAGATTGTAAACTCCTCACAGTGGGCCTGGGACAAGTCCCCATCCAGGCGGAGGGAGGCCGGACTGACTAGCCCCCGCACCACCCGGAACAGCTCCGCTGGACATGACTTTGCAGACACTATGAGGGCATCAAATATTTGCTCCATATCTTTTAAGTACCGGCTCCTCCTGTTTCTTTCTTAGGCTGGGTGTTTTGCATGAGGCTGGTCTTCTGAAGGGAACTTCTATGAGGCCAGCTTGACCTACTTTGCTCTCCTTCCACATGGGGTCCCACTACTACTTTCTATACGCCTCTGCCGAGTGAGAGAGTGTGTGTCTTATTTTGACTCATGTGTAACATGGGAATTATCACACACTTCTATAGCTCTCACTCAACTTTAGATGCACTCCATCAGTAACTCTGGGAACACCAGGGCCTTAGGTTTAGTCTAGGCAGCAGTTTGCTGGTATTTCTGAAGGGGCATAATTTACATCACACCTCATTTATTGATTGTATATAGCACTCTTTCTCAGAGTGTTTACAACATAAATAAAACAATAGCATTAAAATTATAAACAATTGCAAAAGGGAAAGCTATCAGGCCTCAAGCTGCAAATGCCAGATTAAACAAATATGTTTTATGCAGCCCTTTGAAGCAGATCGTGGCAGATCATGTCCCATAAGTGGGACAGAAAAGGACCTCTCACCAGTGGTTGCAAGCTTAACGAAAGGCACTGAGAGGAGAATCTAGCCCACTCATCATAGCAGGTGTGGGGCAACATAAGGTGAGTGGTGACCGCTCAGTTTCCAGGTGCCTGCCAATTCAGAACTTTATGTATTAATAATAAAACTTTGAACTGGATTTGATTGCTAACAGGCAACGAGCACAATTCACGGAGAGCAGGTGTAATGTGTTCTGAGGTGAAATGCTACACACAGCAAACGTGCTGTCATGTTCTGCACCTGCTACTATCATCAAATGAATCTCAAAGGGAACTCTACATTTCGATGATTAAAGTAATCTAATTGTGAAGTGATAAATGCAGGAGTATGTATTTGGAGGTCTACATCACAGAGAAAAGGCCAGATTTTCCAAACTAACAGGAGATAAAAAAAGGCATCCTTGAACATCATTTGTATTTCCTCTTCCACACTAAGTGCATAATCAAAAGTTACTCCGAGTTTCCAGAGTTTGCTTATAACCATGGGTCCTACCGCATCTAGAAGGGAAATGTTCAGATGTCAAAAGCATGAAGGTGTGGCTCAAGATGGCTCTGAAGCTGCCTCTCTCAACTTTCTCCATCTTCCCCTAAAATAGAATGTTAAAGACAAGGAAGCCAAGAAATGACTTCTTGAGAAAGGAATGTACAACTGCCCATTTTATGGCCTCCAGAGCCCGTCTCTCCCACAGGGAAGCATTGCCAATGACAACCAGTAATGAGCCTGGCATCTCCCTAACTGCTTTCACCAGCCAGGAGGAGTATGGGCTTTTCCCTAGGGCATTCCATCTCTTTCTAAAAGATAGTGACTGCAGCTAGTAATTGCAGATAATTAATTACTAGCAAGCAAACAAAGTAGGAAAGTATATTAAAGAGAATGGCATGTTCTATTTAAGTCCAAGAGGGACTTCTGTAAAATACAACAGAGAACAGAAGGCAGTATAGAAGTCCTGCAGGAGTCCACCCTGCTTCTCCCAATTTTTTCTAATCATAGGATGGATTAGTGATACATGTGGCAAGTAAACACGTGCTCAGTTTTTCAAGGAGCTGCTACCCCCGTTTGGCACATAGCCAAACCTATGTTGGAATGTTCACATGGACACGTTAGGTGGGAAAACTACATGCAAAACAACATGGTATGTAAAAGCACCCTTAGAGGCAAGTAAAAAAATAGGGCAGATGAATTTGGAAATAGAAATTGTTACAGGGCAGGGGTAGCATGAAGAAAAAAGGAGAGCAGAAAATGGAAGAAGGAACCCAGCTAGTGTAGCTGAAGTAATTGGCTCAGCAGAGCACATTAGGAGTAGGGAATGTAATAAGAAACAAGGACAGTGGCTTGGGCATAATAACGGCAGAGGCAAATTGTTCTCATAGCGTAAAAGTTGAGCTTGCAAGAGCTGGATAGAAATGAAGTATTAATGCATTACCTGGCTTTGGCAGTGAAGCCAATTGAATGGCTCTCTCCATTTGAATAGCATCCATAAAAATAGGATTACAACAACTCTACTTCTGGTATCGTTCCATCTCCATTCAGGGGTACATTTAATAATGAAAAACAACAATCTTATTTTACTGGTGAACACACATTGAGGCCAAGACCTCATTTCAATCAAGTCCACCTGAAAAAGAATAACAAAATATTTATCTGTTAGCTCTCTCAGAGTACATATATAATACCAGACTTTTAATATTTCATGTTAAATAGTTTTGGGCTGTTATAGTAGCCAGCATTATTAGTGTAATGAGGTGGGGTGGGGTGGGAGGTTAAATAAAAAATAGGGAGGCTGAATGTTGAAAAATAAAACCTAATCATAATGGCATGCTATTAAATTATTGCAATGCTGAAACTATTAAATCTGTTTAATTAGGGAGGAGTCCTTTTAAAGTGCCAAATTATAACAAGGAGCATTTATTAAAATAAACTAATCCAATTACAAATTAGATTTGCCAATGACTTTTGGCAAATTTGTAGCATTTTATAGGATTTTAGTAAGTGACATAAAAGGAATACAATATGGCTTAAATGAGTGTCAGAGTGCAGCCTTGAAACCTCGGACTCAGGGGCTGGTTGACGGTCACTAGCTCCTCTGTGCCACTGCCGAACTGGTCTAGATTGGGATTTTTTTGTGTATTTTTGTTTTCCTCTCTCCTCCCTGTCTATGGTAACACCTGCTGCCTTCCAATCCAGATTGGCTTCTAGCCTTATATTTATTTATTTATATAAAAATTTTATCCTGCCCCTCCTGCCCTTCCAGGGTAGCCCGGGGCAGCAAACAACGATATAAAAACAATTTAAAACAGTTAAAAATTCATAAAATGCAGGGGGAAGCCCCACCCCTACCCCTCGCCAAAGGCCTGGCGGAACAGCCAGGTCTTACATAAATGTCTAAATGACAGTAGAGTGGGGGCCAACTGAGCCTCCTCCGGGAGCGAATTCTACAGCACAGTGGTGGCCACCGAAAAAGATCTAACATCAGTGGCCACCCACCTCACCAGGGGAACCTCCAAAAAGACTCCCACGGATGATTTCAAGGGTCGCATGGGCACATGGGGAGTGAGGCAGTCCCGCAGATAAGTAGGCCCTGGCTGTGAAGGGCTTTAAAGGTGAGAACCAGAACCTTGAACCTGGCCTGGTGCTTTATAGACAGCCAGTGCAGAACCCGGAGCACAGGTGTCATGTGCTCCCTGCGGCCCGCCCCTGTAAGGAGACGGGCCGTGGCATTCTGCACTAGTTGCCGCCTCCGAACCAGCTTCTCGGGCAGCCCCACTTAAAGCGTGTTGCAGTAATCCAGCTTCAAGGTGATGAAGGCATGGATGACAGTGGCGAGGTCGGAGTCTGAGAGATATGGCCAAAGCCGCCAGACAAGATGTATCTGCCGAAACACACTCCCCACCACAGCTACAACCTGGGATTCCAGGCTGAGCTGTGAATTGAGGCGCACACCCAGACTCCGCACTTGAAAGACCATGGGAGGTCGAACCCCCCCAACAAGAGGAGATTCAACCATGCCCAGGCCCCCCAAGCCCTCGCCCACCAACATCACCTCTGTCTTGTCAGAATTCAATTGCAGATGGTTCAACCTCATCCAAGCCCCCACAGCCGACAGGCACTGGGAAAATAAGGAGACTGTGTGACCTGGGTCGATGGAAAAAGAGAGGTAGAACTGAGTGTCATCAGTATACTGATGACACTGCATGCCCTGAAACCCTCTCACGATCTCCCCTAATGGCTGCATATAGATGTTAAACAAGAGGGGGGACAGAATAGCATGCTGCGGGACTCCACATGTGAGGTCCCGGGGAGAAGACCCCAAAACCACCCAGTGAGTTCTCTCAGCCAGGAACGAACAAAACCAGTCCAAGACCTTTCTGCCAATCCCGGCACGGTCCTGCAGGCGAGTCACCAACACCTCATGATCTACTGTGTCGAATGCAGCCGAAAGGTCTAGCAGGACCAGTAAGATCTGACGACCCTGGTCCAATGCCAGATGGAGATTGTCAACCAAGGCCACCAATGCAGTCTCTGTACCATACCTAGGCTGAAAACCAGACTGAAAGGGGTCAAGGAAACCGGTGCAGTCCAGATGTTCCTGGAGCTGCCGTGCCACAGCCCATTCAATAACCTTCATTAAAAAGAGAAGGTTAGAGACCATCCGATAACCAGCAGGAGCATCAGCGTCAAGAGATGGTTTCTTGAGCAGGGGCCTAGCCACAGCCTCCTTCAGGCAGTCAGGCACCCTGCCCTCCTGAAGGGAGGCACTAACCACCCCAGCCAGCAATGGCCGTAAGGTCTCCTGGCTGGCTTTCACCAGCCAGGATGGGCAAGGGTCTTGTTCTCAAATGGGGCATGAACAGATCCCAACAAGGACTCCACATCGGCAGGCGACACCATCTGAAACTGATCCCACAAAACTGATCCCATCCATAGCCCCAAGATGATCCTCTGCAATAACTGTGGTACCGAAATCATGGCGGATGTGAGTGATCTTATCTACAAAGTACTCGATAAACCAGTCACAGCGGTCACTGCATTGCTCCAGGTCTAGGTGGAGGCAGTTAGGACTGACCAAGCCCTTCACCACCCAGAAACGTTCTGCTGGACATGACTTTGCAGATGCAATAAGGGCAGCAAAGAACTGCCTTTTTGCTGCCTACACCACCACAGCATAGGGCTTTAAACTGCTCTTATGCTGTGATCGATCATACTTGTCGCGAGTCCGGCGCCACTGTTGCTCCAACCACCTGCTCTCCTTCTTCAAACACCGCAGGCCCTAAGTAAACCAAGGAGACCTGCGGGAGACTCAGGAGGGCAGCGGATGCCTGGGAACCACTCTGTCAATGGTCTCAGTCAACAAGGTGTTCCAGAAGGCTACAAGATCATCGACAGAGCGGGTTTCAAGGTCCAGGGGAAACCAATATAAAGCATACTGGGAGCTGCAGGAAGTTGGTGGCACATCTGTTGCTATCCTCTGCTGTTGGTGTTTTGGCCTGTGGTTTGGATTACTTGCCATCTTCAGGCTGTGTGTTCTCTCTCCCTGTCTAGAATCCCATCCCTCCCTTCCCCTGAGCTGTGTTGTACTCCCATTCCCTTATGGTTCCCAGCCTCCCTCCCCGCCCTCCGCCCCCTTGGAGGAAGTTTTTTTCCTAATACTAACCACTGTATGGTTCTCCCCCTTGTGTTTTGTTCCCCTTCTTGTCTCACTTATCATAGTCCAGCTTAGTCTTATTTCTCCTTGGTAACCCTCATAGCCATGGTACTGTATTATGCTTGTTTCATGTTTGATGTCCCTTGCCCTGTTTTAGCTTTGGGATAAGACTGTTGTTCCCTCCCTTGTGACCTTGGTCTAAGGTCATGCTCGGTCCCTTGTTAGAGTCCTGCTACCTTTCTCCTTCCCTGATCCCCTAGCTCCCAGTTTAATGTTTGCTCTTTCTGCTTAGCACGTTCTTCTATCTACTGCTGTGGCATTCCACTTGTCCCTAGAGTTCCTTTCACCGTTATCGTATTTATGTAGCTTGTGGAACTCTTTGTACATTTAGAAGTACAAACTCGTTGTACTTCTTGATGGTAGACTTTTCTTCCTCCTCCTTCTCCTCTTTTTTTTTTTTTTTTTTTAACTCCCTGCTCTAGGGCACTCCTCCTCCTCTCTCTGGTGCTCCTGATTCCCCATTTAGCCTTATTATGTTCTCCCTACCAAGTCCTGGTGTGCCTGCTGCCTGTCATGTATTCCCTCACTGAGTCATAGCTTTCATTTTCATTGTCCTTATTATTAGAGCCACAACTTGTGAATTAGATCCTTGCCCTTCCTGGCTGGTCAAGGCCAGCCTGGAGACAATACGGCCATTGCTGGCCTGCGTTGTCAATGCCTCCTTTTGGGAGGGCAGGGTCCCTGGTGTCTTAAGGAGGCCATAGTGTGACCCTTGCTCTAAAAACCACCATTTGATGTAGACTCCCTTGTCAGCTATCGGTCAGTCTCTAATCTTCCCTTTTTATGGAAAGTTTCTTTTTTATTTTATTTATTTTTTTAAAATTTATATCCCACCTCTCCTGCCCACAGGGCAGCCCAGGGAGATGAACAACACTCAATAAAACAATATAAAATTTTAAAAACAATTTAAAAATACAATATGTGGGGAAACCCCCACCCTCATCAAAAGCCTGACGGAACAGCCAGGTCTTACATACATGCCAAAACAGCAGGAGAGTGGGAGCCAACCGAGCCTCCTCCAGGATAAAATTCCACAGCACAAAGGGGGCCACTGAAAAAGATCTAACATCGGTGGCCACCCACCTCACTGTCACAGCCCAGCCTTGAACCCATGGCGCTGGAGAGCCTGTCCAGCACCCTGCGCCACCTGGTGGGCTTGTGAGGGTGTTGGATTGTCCCCCTTCTGTTTCCTTTGTGTGCTTGCTCCCTGTGTGTCATGCCCCTTCCCAGCTGTAGCCAGTTACCTTAGTCTCACCTCCCAGCTTCCTGATTGGCCACAGGAAAGTATTTAAGCCTTGGTGTGGCCACAGGAAGCTGGTGGAACAATGTCTCTTACCCCCATCCCATCCCAGTCTGTTGTAATGTAAGAGTACTTGTGTTCTATGTTGTATGCGTGACTCCTGTGCATGTCCCCTCTGCATATGGTAAGACTGTCTTGTTCCCTCTGTCTTGTGTGTACCCCATGCTTGCTTGTTCCCCCTGTCTTGTGTGTGCCCCATGCTCTGCTCCTTGTCCCCCCAGCTCTGTGTGAGCT
>QEPC01013456.1:2756401-2774876 GCA_003113815.1 Sphenodon punctatus | reverse complement strand
GCTTCCCCTGTGTTGATCCCTTGATCCCTGTCTTCCAGTTCCCGGCCCTGTGTGTTTCTTCCCTGTCCCTCCACCTCGATGATGAGTCGTATGCCTTCCTAGACCAGCTTGGCTGGTACTTATGCGGAGTGCTTTATCTCCTGGATATCAGAGAGCGGCTGAGAGGTTCCCTTGCTAATCCTGTGGCTCCCCTTTTGCCTTCCCTCATCTTCCCCTCCATCCTTTCCCTAGGTTCCGACCCCGGAGCCTGACACTCACCCAGGGAACCTCCAAAAAGGCTTGCACAGACAACTGAATGAGTGGTGGATTGGCAGCTTCAGGACCATCTTGACTGGGTCGGTTTTCTGCAGGGTTCCATTCTGTACCCGCTCCTGTTCAATGTATATATGGAGCCATTGGACGAGTTTGACATCCGGTCTCATCAGTATGCTGATAACACCCAGTTTTAGTTCTCATTTTTAGCTGATTCAGGCCCAGTTTTAGTTCTCATTTTTAGCTGATTCAGGCCCATCAGTCTCATTCCTTACTTGGTGTTTTTGGGTGACTGGATGAGGGTGAGCCATCTGAAGCTGAATCGTGACAAGATGGAGGGGATGCTGGTGGGGAGGACCAAGAGACTGGTGGCCCCTGTTATTGATGGGGTCCGACTGGCCTTGGTTGCTCAAATTCATAGTCTGGGAGTGCTCCTCACTTTATTTATTTATTTTATTTACTTATTTCAATGTACTTATAGCCTGCTCCCTCTTGCTCGCAATGGCAGCTTGGGGCGGCTCACAACATTGTTAAATACATTTAAAACAATTATAAAACTTAAAAACTTATTAAATCTATAAATTCATTAAAAAGAGCAGAACTTAACCTCTCCCCAACCCAACTCCCCTACTTGTCTCCAGCCAAAGGCCTGGCAGAACAGTCAGGTCTTGCATTGTCTTTGGAAAGAAGATAATGCACTTCACAGCTCCGCTTTGATGCCCAGGTGGCGACTGTGGTGAGGAGCACATTCTGCCAATTGCATCTGGTGCAACGGCTGTGTCTGTATATCTCAGATTGGGATCATGCCACCATCATCCATGCCTTTGTCACCTCAAGACTGAAATACTGTAACGTGCTCTACATGAGGCTATTCTTGGTGATGGTTCAGAGACTGCAGCTTGTGCAGAATTTGATGGCCTATCTTATGGGGTCGGGCCATAGGGAGCACATAACACCAGTGCTCCGCTCTCTGGACTGGCTGTCTATAGTTTTCCAGACCCAATTCAAGGTGTTTGTTCTTACCTAGAAAGCCCTTTATGGCTTGGACCCCACTTATCTGTGGAACTGCCTTACACCCCGGGTTCTGGAGCGGCCTCTATGATCAGCTGGAAATGCCCTTCTGGAGGTTCCCAGCATTCGGCCATGTGTGTGTGTGCATGTGTGTGCGCGATGCTGGATAGGGTGTTCTTGGTGGCAGCACCCCGATTATGGAACTCCATCCTGGCCAAGGTCTGTTTGTCCCCAGATCTCCCCTCCTTCATTTATCAATGTAAAACCTGGCTGTTCTACCACGCCTTTGGTGAGGGAGCTGGGTAGTGAGTGGGAAGGGTTGACATTGATTTTAATTGCTTGAAGTCACTGTTTTAAGTATTTGTTTTATATGTGTGTTTTTATTTATTAATTATTATTATTATTATAAACATTTATATAGCGCCAGTCGTGTGACCTGGTGCTGTACAGAACATAAAATTAGACACAGTCCCTCCCTGTGGCTTACAATCTAAAAGACAAAGGGGGGGGGGAGACAGGGAGAGGGGACAGTGGGAGAGACAGGGGAGAAGACAAACAAACATTCAAGCAGATACGAAGTCTCAGGTGCGTATGCTTGGCTTGGTTACAAAGAGGTTGGTAGCAGCAGTCAGCAGAGGAGGGCAGACAGTAAGTGTACGGGGAAAGACGAGCAGGCGTTGGGAAAGGCAGCAAGGAAAAGGTGGGTCTTGAGGGATTTGAAGGAGGGATTTGATGTTTTATGATTATTTTTATCTTCTTGTACACTGCCCCAAGCTGCCATGGGCAGGAGGGGGCGGGATAACATACAAATAAACAAATAAATAAATAAACAAATAAATAAATAATACTGCCTTTATCGAAGATCTCCCACAGTATTAATATATAGATGAAAGTTTTGCTGTTATCTGAGAAAAATTGAAAGATAAGGCCCATATAAAGAGGACAATAAATTAGGGACCCATGTTCACTGCATTTTCCCATTTGGTGGCAGTGAACACAGGTCCTTATCAGTAATGAACATGGATCCTTCTCAGGACTTCTGCAATTCTAACTTATTACCACGTATTGCTTTGGTGTCAGTGGGAGGGGGGTAGGAAGGGGAGAAGCACCACCCGTTCACCCCTCTTGCACACAAGGGAGCTCTGTTTGCGAAGTGCGGGGAAAGGAGGCCCGTCAGGATAGTGTGTGGGTCTGTTCGTGTGCTTACGCACTCTGAACGTTGACCCCTATCATCATAGGGCACAGAGCTGGGGAAGGGAAAGGGGTCCAAACTCACTACTCGCGCTTGCCAGGGGAATGGTAGGGTGGAGAAGTGAGGGAGGTGCATGGTCCACAGGGGAGGGGTCCCAAGGGTTACGATAGGGTTCACGGGTTCACACACTCCAGGGGAAGAAGGAAGGGATGGTCCCAGGTCAGGTGGGGGGGGTCCAATCTCAGTCGCTCACTCAGTACTCTGGGTCAGGTGAAAACAGGAGGTCACACATACACAAATATTCTAGGACAGACAGAGGCACGCTCTAACACAATAGCACACAGGGGCAAGAAAAGGGAGGTACAAACAGCAATGCAAACACAGTAGTCAATTTCACCACTTAGCTCAGGGGGGGGCAGTCTCTCCAGGGTTGTAGCTCTGTTCACCGGCACTGCTACAGTTGCAGTGCCGGCCTTTGTAGTGCTGGCTCCGCCCCCCCGTGCGTGCCTGGAGATGCGCAGAGCGCCGCAACGGGGGGCGGGGCTCCAGGGCGTCTCGCCCGGTCCGGGAGCCATTTTCCTGTCCACTTTTGCCTTCGCCGCCTCCGGCTGGGGGCGCCTGTAACGGAGGCGGCGTTGTGCTCTGGGTGAGTGAAGCGGGCTCCTGGAGCCTTCGGGGGGGCCGCCGCGCCAGGCAGTGGCTGCGGCGGCTGACATTTGGTTGCTTGTTTGCCTGTAATGAACATATTTGAATCTATTTTTACAATATTTCTGTAATGTGTTTTTTTGTAACACTTGATATGCTCCTGCCATCTTGGAAAAGTCTTTACTGGCCTGGAGGAAGCCACGCATAACTGGAGCCCCTCCAGAGGGTAAGCATTCTACCTTTCAGCCGCCACTAGACCCCCTTCTTCCCTGGCCCGTTCTTCCCTGGGCCATTCCCTCCCCTGTCCCCAGGCTCTCTCTGACCTCTGACCCCCTCCTTGCCCCCTGCCCTTGGAATTCCTGAATATTCTCCAAGAATCCTTGGACTGGCCCGAGCACTCAGGACTGGTCCTTAGACACTTAAAGAATACTTGTGAATATTTAAAAAAAATATTAATTGCAGCCCTAGCTGAAAAAGATAGCAAAAACAAAAACAAAAACACACCACGTATTCCAGTTAGTTTTGCATTTATTTTCACCCGCAGCAGCCCGGCCCACAGGTAGCTCCCGCAGATGAGAGATCCTCAGGCCACAGCAGCCTAGACCAATAGGTAGCCCCTACAGATGAGGGATCTTTAGGCCACAACAGCACTGGGTCACAGAAAGCACCTACTCCAGCTAATAAGGGCTCTACTGACCACACCAGCACCAAACCTCAAGTAGTGTCTGCTCCTCTACTATGGAGACTGCAGTATTAGCCAATCACAATCATCTCCAGAAACCCAAGGGCGGGACAGGAAGCCTGAGCACTTTCTACCCTTTTCCTTATAAGGAAAAGCCTGCGGCTTACTAGCTCACTCCCCTGGCTAAGCCTTCTGTGTTCTTCCTTGCCTTGTCCTTACATCACTTCGGTCTTCTTGTCTTCCCTGCTTGTCATTGCTCCTTGTTCCACTGATGTGCATGCTAACTCCCCATCTGGTACTGATCTGGACTACGACTCAACCACACACTTGCCTGCACCCACCAGTTGATGCTTGTGCTAACTGTCTGCATGGTTATGACTCTTACTATGGGTGATTTCAGACGTTATGGGCGGGTGGTTCACCACAGTGGATCCCCAGTGGGGGTGAACAAAACAACTACACCCCAGGGCGAATAAAAGCCCCAAACAGACGTGACGGGACCGCGACCACGACCTGGAATCGGGCCGACAGATCACGGATCGGGGCATCGCAACAGATGTGACGCCAATCCCCAGCTGTGGTCAAAACACCAAGAAGTCATCGGGCAGGGGCGGGACACAGACATGGCCGCCAGAGGGCAAACGAAGCCAAAAGGCACACAAGGGAATGCCCACAAAACTAAAATGGGAAGGGAGGGGGGAAGAGGGAGAAGAGGCTGACAGGTACCGCACCCACACAGACAGTGGATCCACAGCGGAACACACAGCACGACAACACGCGCGGGCAAACGCACATGCACACGCACAAGGGAAAGGTCAGGAAGGGGAGCAGGGGCGCCCAGAAAAGACACAAGGAACAATGGGAGCAGGGGGGGAACATGGAAGAGGGGGGGCACGGCAAAGGGGCAGGTCAGGACACAGGCTGCAGCAACCCCCATCCCCACAGCAGCACAGCCAAGCACAGTGCACATAGGTGCCCCCACAGCAACACAGGCAGTCTCGGAAAGGGGGGGTAGGATCACGGGACCAAGGCACAATACACAGCGAGCCGGGCGGAGACGGTCCAGGAGGAAAACGGTGGCCCCACAGTCACAGAGGGGCAGATGGAGGGCAGCCAGGACAGGCAGAGCTGTGCTACAGGTCCAACAACATGCACCCCCCCAGGGGAAGCATCGTGGCCCAGTCTGGGGGCGCCCTAACCCCCAGGTCACACAAGCATCCAAGAGGGGTGGGGGCATGCAGCAGGTGGCCAGGTGCGGACAGGTAGCTGGACATGGGCGGGTCGGAGAGGCCATGCAGGGTGCCCCACCCAGGCACTAGGGAGGGCAACTGCGGAGGGGGGCCAAGGGGTGCAGGCATACTGGGGGTCCCAGAGCCACAGGCAGGGACAGCAGAAACCCGCAAAGCAGGCTGCAACACACCACAGCAGAGACATCAGGGCGGGAGCAGCCAGCGGGGACCAGGCCCCCCTAGACCGGGGTGGGAGCCCGCACGGGGGCAGTACACCAGGGGGCTTGGAGGAGCACAGGGAGCCACAGGCTACCGCTGGGGGCCACTGCAGGCCCAGGGCCTGGGTGCCCCGCCCGGTGAACCAGGTCGGGCCAATGGAGCAAGCCCCGGTGGTACCCCAGCATGGACATGTGGTGGGTGATCAGGTAGTACACCTCGAAGGGATCATGCATGGAGAGAGCCAGCTGGATATCCACACGGGACCACACCCCCAACAGGGCCGACATCTCCACCACAGAAGGCTCCGGCACACAGCAGGCAGCAGAAGGGGGCCAAGGAAGATGTCCCAGCTCCAGCAGCCGGTGGTACACCACCCCACAGGTGCGCTGGTACCCACGCACTCCATGAACACAGGCAAAGTAGGACACGGCCAAGGCAGGGCCACCCTCAGCAAGGCACACCATGTTGTTGTGGATTTTTCCTTAAATCCACTGGGTTAGGGTGGGCTCACCAATTCGAGGCTGTACACAGAATTTGGGTAAAATGTAATCCAGTTTATTGAGTGCTAACGCGTTAGCAGACTCTGCAAAGGAGAGCTGCTTTGGGACAGCCCCCAGAGCTTTTTATACATCAAAAGACAAAGNTTATTGAGTGCTAACGCGTTAGCAGACTCTGCAAAGGAGAGCTGCTTTGGGACAGCCCCCAGAGCTTTTTATACATCAAAAGACAAAGGCACGAAGCACGCATGCGCAACAAACTCTGAAAGCTGTGTTTTTCCACTAGCTATACATCATTTCTACTATTTCTTTGTCTAGTAAAACAAGGTTATACGTGGCATCCCAGACGCCAGACTATCTTGCTTGAGCAAGCTCTGTCCCTCCTCCTGGCCACATCTTGTTCTTTCCTTATCTCAGTTTCTAGCCTTCAAGGCCACCCGGCTGTACATTCCTTTCCTAGTCCGTTACTTTTCTGCAAGCAAAACTCTTTCTATACTTCTGCTCTTCCCAGAGTCCCTTTCTGTACTTTCTTCCCAGAGCCCCTTTCTGCATTTTTCCTTTACAATGTAGGCGCTCAGCCCGCACACAACCAGCGCAGAAACAGTCTCAGCCCCGGACCAGGGCACATGCGAACACTGGAGGCCCGCCCCTTGGTGTGGGAGTGCTCCCCCAGGGACAACTGGCTGAGGGTGGTGATGGTGCCACCCTCGTACTCTGCTGGGCCAGCCTGGGGGTGGGTGCTCTCAGGGCTGCTCCCAGAAGGGGGCCTGCAGGTGCCGGAGGTCACTGGGTGCTCTTCCTGGGGGTCCGTGGCCCTGGAGCTCGTGTCTACCAGGCGGGCGGCGAGGGGAGGGGGTACCTCGGCCCATACCCTGCCCTGGACCACTGCGCTGCCCACGAGCTGTGGGGCGACTATGGACCCCTTCATATGTAGGATGCGGTCCAGGGCATCATAGAAGGGGGAGGTCCGGGCCCCATGTCCGGACGGCCTATTGTTGTCCCGGATGGCCTTGTACCCCCTCTTCAGCTCCTTGGCCTTTGAGCAGCACTGTGCCGCTGTGTGCTGGTGCCCCACCCCTCCATATCCCGCACTATGTCCTGGTAGACATGCTCATTGCACTGGTTGAGGGCGCGCTCCAGCTGGTACTCCAGGGTCCCCCAGATCCTGATGAAATCCCTGGTCTCCTGGAAGCCCCACTGGCCCCCTCGGTGGTATGCCTTCCTCCGCTGTCCCCACAGCGGGTCATCCTCCTCCTCATCCTCCGGCTCTGCTTCTGTTTCCGCCCGAGCAGGGCTTGTGTCCTCCGGGGGCTCATCCGCCCAGGCCATTTTCCATGCCTGTGGGGACAGTAGGCGGGGAGTGTTGGGTTGGGTGCAGGTGAGGCCCCCTCGCAGGGTGCCCCTACCCCCCACCTCCCTCCAGGTCACCCGGGCATGCCCTGGTCCCCCCAAGCAGCCCCTGTGCCCCCTGTTCCCCTCCCCTTCATTCCCCTTACCCATTTCCTGGGTGCTTCCTCCGGCCCCGGTCTGGCTGCTGTCCCCAGGGCGTCGCGTCCCACCTGCTGCTGCGGGTGTGGTCCCTGCCCCACCTCCATGGGCAGCTCGCCCCCCTTCTCCCCCTCCTCCACCTGTACTCCCTCCACCTCCACTGCCCCTGCCTCCTCCTCCACCGTCACTCTCTTGCCCGCCACTCTCATTCGCCTCCCTCCTCACTCCATCCTGCCATGCTTGCCTGCTGCAGATTTCCCTTTAATTCTCCCTCCAGTGGTTGTGTTGTTGCTGGTTGCCTGGCAGCAATGCTGCGTGCATTGTCCACGGCTGGGGCTCGTTTCCTTTGGTTCCGCCCGGGGATTGGCGTCCAGACGTTACTTTTTGTTGGTTTCCGGTGGGGATTTCTTTGACCACGCTTCCCGGAATTTTGCGCCAGGGAGCCCGGGAAATGTGGTTGAAATTGACCCCATATGGGTATTGAGCATGGTGAACATCTGGCGCGTGCCGAACAGATGTTCAGGGCTCTTTGGCCCCGCCACGAGATTGAGCGTGGTTCACTGTGGTTGAGCGTGATCTCGTAACATCTGAAATCACCCTATGACTCAGCCATGTCCTTGCCTAGTTGATGCCCATGCTAACTTCCTGCCTCATCCTGACCTGCGCTATGACTTCATCCCCACCAGCCACCAGCTCTTATAGTTTTTCAGCAACTAACCTATTATCACATCGATAACCACCAAACCAGAATCTTGAATATTGCTGCTTGCTAGTTACCACATTGCCAGTTAGCACAGAGCCAAACCAGGTCTGGAGGGAAGGAGTAAGAGAAAAGTGGTATGTGCAAAGAGAAATGTAGTAAACGGCAATATGGTTAACTGGATATTTGCCAGACACTGGGCTCAATCCAATGCCTGCACGGATCTGCATTGTGGGCACATTGTGCCCTGCGAAAACTGCATACATGAGCACACACACACACACGAGCATACACACACATACACGCAATCCACGGGGCATTGGATCGTGGTCACTAATCACTGGATACCATTCCGTATCCAGCCAGATACCAAATAATGTATAGTAGCGGATATACACATTTCAGCTAAGGTTAGATTAAAGAATCCTTTAGTTTCAATTATTATCCCACTTAGTAGCTACTCAGAGACTCTGATCTAGTCACCTGCTTAGATTGAACTTTTATACTATCATTGTAAGGTGTGTCTTCAAATATTTACATTTTTATCATTCATGAAGTCCTTTCCTCAGTTGCTTCCCTATTTTTCAACATCTTTTTAAAGCATGGCCCCTGGAAAGTAACTATTCCACCATTTACCAGAATGTAGCAAATGAATCTACAAATGCCTTATGTAGCTAAAATATCACCTCTCTATTCATACTAGACATTCTCCTTCCATAGTCAACCAAGAATTTCATTAGGCCAGTCATCCATAGCATCAAAGTGGGAGCTCATGTGCAGATGGTTATCTTTTCAGAGGCACTGCTTTCCAGGATACCCATGCCTCCATCTTTTAAGCTGCAGGAGGAATATTCCATCAATTTATTTATTATTATTATTATCCCACCCCTCCTGCCTCTGGCAGACCGGGGCGGTGAACACCATATATAAAATACAATTCATAAAATCAATAAAATGTCTATATAAAACATTATTAACAAAATATTAATATACAATCTACAATTGGGAAAAATAAAAACCTACCTCCCTACCCCTCTCCCTTGCCATATGCCTGATGGAACAGCCAGGTCTTCCAACCATGCCAGAAGGCGACAAGGCTCTGGGCCAATCGGGAAGACAGTTCTACAGTCTGGGGGGAATCACTGAAAAATTCCTATAATCGATGGCTACGCACTGCATCCAAGAGACCTCCAAAAAGGCCCCCTGGGACAACTGCAGGGGCCATACAAGGGCATGGGGAGTGAGGCAGTCCGCAGGTATTCAAGGAATAGGCCATGAAGGGCTTTATAGGTCAACACCAACACCTTGAATTTGATCCAGTGGACTATTGTCAGACAGCGCAGCACCTGGAACACTGGTGGCATGTGCTCCCTGTGACCCATTCCCATAAGCAAATGTGTCAACGCATTCTGCACCAGCTTCAGCCTCCAGACCAGCATCAAGGGCAGCCCCACATAGAGCGCATTGCAATAGTCTACTCTTGAGGTGATAAAGGCATGGATGATGGCAGCAAGGTTGGAGTATGAGATAGATGGTCAAAGCTGTTGGACCAGATGAAATTGTCAAAATGCACTCCCCCCACAGCTACCACCTGAGCCTCCAGGCAGAGCTGCAGATCGAGGAGCACTCCCTGACTCTGAACTTGCGAGACCAAAGGAGGATGGACCCCATCAATGACAGAGGACTCCACCACCCCCTGATCCCCCAAATCCTTGTCCACCAGCATCAACTCCATCTTGTCAGGATTCAGCTTCAGATGGTTTACTCTCATCCAATCCCCCACAGTCGTCAAACACCGAGTAACCACCAAGACTGCCAGACCTGGGTCTGATGAGGAAAAGGTAGAGTTGGGTGTCATCAGCATACTGGCTTTCACCAGCCCAGCCAGGACGGGCACGGATCTAATTCCAAAGTGGTAGCTCTGACAGTCCCAAGCACATCACCCACATCAGCTTAGGGAGTAGAGATAGATGTCTCTTGAGAGGCAGGCAGGTTCAATACCTCTTTAGTGTATTTCTAAGGATAAAAGTTACCAGGGTAAGTGTAAGGAGTAAGAAGCAGGGGAAAGTATCACAATGAAGGATGGAAATGGAAAGAGGTTCATATTTGGAACTTAGAGTGACAGATAGCATGGTTGGAAAACAATAAGAGGACAAAGCATGTGCTAGCAAAAAAGAGATAAAGAGGATGTTGGCCAATTTTCCTACCTGTTGCAAATACTTTTGCTTTGTGGAGTTATGCTAGGGAGAAAACTAGCTTTTTGAGACAGAAATTTCTTGTCTTTTGATTGAGTAAAAAGGTTGCTTTTCCAAATTTCAAGTTTGATGTTGCTCCTGATGTTTCATCAAACCTTCAAAAATGCTAAGTGATGTTACCATGGATACTCTGTTACTATTCAAATAAAAGGAGACTACAATTGTCCTTGCTTCCTAATTTCATTATCTCACTTCACTTGCTCTGCCTCACACGTCTCATCAGACTATGTATGAACTATGTACCTGCTCTGAAAACAGATAGACCAGTTTGAATTATCTGGAGTGGAGTGATTCATTGCTAATAGACTCCTTCCTAATATAAAGAAATCATTGCAAGACAATCTACTAGTTACAGGAAAGGAAAGGCTCCAATCGCCAGTTCTAAAATATCTGATCTAAGGAACATGCACAGCATAGAGAGATAAACTTTCCAAGCATGTCAAGAGAGTCGGAAGGAGTTAACCCAATGTAAAGAGAAAAGGCTGCAAGAAAATGTTTATCTTAGAGAACAAACTTC
The DNA here is from genome assembly GCA_003113815.1 of Sphenodon punctatus. Taxonomy (NCBI): domain Eukaryota; kingdom Metazoa; phylum Chordata; class Lepidosauria; order Sphenodontia; family Sphenodontidae; genus Sphenodon; species Sphenodon punctatus. The sequence continues at coordinate 2,764,189 of QEPC01013456.1, read as the reverse complement.
AACAACAAGCATCTCCTTCTACTGCCACTTCAGAGATGAGCAAAATTGGGAAATGAAGAATAAGATACCAATTTTAGGGAAAAGATTCTTCATGAAAAGAGCTAATTTCTAGCTAGCAGGGATTAGGATGAGCCCTTCATATGAAATGGATTATTCCATTTCGATTTATGGCTTTTGCATCTTCTTCTCAAGCATCTATTATTAGCCAATATAAAAAACAAAAATGGCCTAATGGATGTAGATATACTGACAGGAGAGTTGAAGGAAACATGTCTCCTTCAGGTTTTTCAGTAGGGATGTGCGAATGCGATTCGGAAGTTCGGAGTTCGGACAAACTTGAATAGTTTGGTTGACCGAACTGAACTTTCGAACTGAACTCGAATTTGACTGAACTGTTCAGTTGAATCCAAACCAGTTCAGAAGGCAAAAAAACCCAATTTTGAATGTACGAACTCGGTTTGGAAGTTTGGACTTCGACCGAACTCAAATAGTTCGGTCAACCAAACCAAACTTTCGAACCAAACTCAATTTTCGAACCGAACTGAACCAAATTTCTGAACTCGGTTCTGTTCACACATCCCTATTTTTCAGACACTCTTTATGGGTGTTTTCAGACGTTACGGGGCCGCTTGGCCCCGTACCAAAAACAACCCATTCATTCCCCGCCTGGGTCACCCCGTCATGCCATATCAGATGTGCCGGGGGGATCCTGGTGGGGAATCTTGGAGGGGGCGGGGCCGTGCGGCGCAACATGTGGCTGCATGTCCCCGCCCCCTCCACGCACCCCACCGCCCTCCGGGGAGACGAGCGGGCGGCGGGGCCAATACGGCCGCCGGGTTGGGCCGGATGCGCCATGGCCCGGGATTCCGCTGGGGATCCCGGGCTGTGGCAACTGGCCAGACGTTACTTTTGTTTGGTCCCCGCTGGGGATCTTTTTGACGACGCTTCCCAGGACATTCACCCGGCTAGCCCGGGAAGCGTGGTTCAAATTGACCCCTTGCGGGTATTGACCGTGGCGAACATCTGGCGGCCGCCAAACAGACTTCGGGACACAGTGACCACAGGTGGGTATTCACCATGGTTCACTGTGATCTCGTAACATCTGAAAATACCCTATGTCCTCCTGAAAATTTGTCATCGATTCTATGTCTGTGTTGGGTTATCTGCACACAAAACGTAAGCCATGGCTGCACCCATGTTGATAGATTATGTATCAATATGGCACTATGTAGATAGGCAATGATATAGTCTGCCAAAACCTGTGTTCCTATGGGAACCAACTTAGTTAAAGTACCCTTAATATCGTGGAAATGATTTATTAAATTCCAGCAGGAAAAGTGAGCCTTTTAATGGTAGCCGTTTTATTATTAGAGCTGTTTGAATATCCTTCAGCACTCTTGCCTTTTAGAATACCAAATGGAGCCACTTTTTTTACATCCTTGAATGACTGGAAAATTATTTATTTATTATTATTATCAACAACAACAACAACAACAAATAATATAATTAAATACTTTATATATTAAATACTTTTCCCTAAATGTTCTCCAGACACTTCATAAAAGTAATAAAATACAATAAAATAACCTAAAATCCATTTTAAAACCGTTTAAGGAGAACCAGCAGTGGATCCTGTGAAAGCACCTGGAGAACAAAGAAGTCTTGAGGTGCTTTTTGAAGGTGAGGAAGGAGGAACTGAGAAGAATGAAGATTTACTGCATGTAATAAATATAAATTAAATTTTCAATCCAATTGTGATTGGTTTTATGAGAATGAAAAGCTATTTAGGAACCTTGGAAACACAGAGGGTATTTTCAAATGTGACCGCGCAACGTGCCATAACACTTTGATCCTGCCCTGGGTGAGGGCTCTCACCCTTAGCAGGATCTGGCCTGGCCACCAAACAGACATGTTGGGGCCCAGGGAGGGGGCAGAGAACAACCCACATAGACACATCACCCCATTACCGCTCTGGTGAGCACGGCCCTCCTTCCTCCCTGACAGGAGGAACAGTCCCAGACTGGTGCTAGGTAGAGCAGGCCATCACACATGACAGCCCACTCTATCCCGGTCCAAAAATGGTTTTCCCAGGCCATGGCAGCACTTAGCCTGGGACTGTGACTCAGAAATGTACCCGAATTACAGTCCAGGCTAAAAACTGCCATGGCCCGGCACCTGGTGGGCTGGTTCAGATGAGACAGCACTACGGATGGCCATGTGGGTCAAAGCATGGCCACCTGCAGTACTATCATGCCTAAAAATACCCAGAGTATGTAGAGATCTGAGTTTTATCTGAATTGTTTTGGTTCTATTTCCATTAAATCTAGCTAAATGTGGTGAGAACTTTTATACCTATTTATTTTTCAAATTATGCCAACATGTTTTTTAAAAAGAAAGGCAATGAAAAGTATGTGATAAAAACTACATACCCTCCCTCCCTCCCTCCCCCATGTGCTTCTTTTTAGCTATTTGAAGAAGTAGATGGAGAAAATGGTTTTCTAACAGCCTACATGCTGGGCAAAGTAGTATAGTTGGGAAATTACCTAGTTCACTTACAGGGCAGCAGGCAGCTTTTGTCTTCCTCTACTTGACTTATTTCAGGCTAGCTGCTACAGGCTTATTTTGGAAAGAAAAAATAAGACTGCACTTTTGCAGCTAGCTGGGGGAAAATGAACAAATGAGTCACTGGAAATTCACTTGTAGCTGCATAAGAGATTCAGGAAAATACATTTCATTTAATTGCTAAAAGATTTAGATTATTTTGAATCATGTTCAAAATATTTCAGTATCAAAAATGCTTGGTATTGTTATCTCATTAACAGCTTTTTGTCTATCACTCTCTCCCCTTAAATTTAGGGTCTAAATGAAATTGATCTATGAAAAATTCCAGCAAAAGGCTGGAATAAATAACTTGCACATTATTGGAGTATAATACAGCAACTGAAAAAAACAGATGAAATCCATCCACCGAGGATTAGTACTCATCAGAAGTTTAAAAATATAAGGAGACACAGATATTATGATCTGATTAAAATATAGAAAAGCTAAAAAAAACCAAAAAAACCCAGAAAACTAGTTGGTAAAAATAAATGCATACATATGGATATGTTCTGTTTAAAAGCGGAAAAGGGGTATTTTATTATCTCTTTGGTTTGTTAATAAGTTCACAAACTATAAAGTCCTGTGGCAAAGGTAGCATAACTGATTGTAAACATATGGAAATTAATTTTTTCTCATTAAAAGATTTGAACTACTTTTGGTTGAAATAAAATTTTAAAATTGCAAGGGCCAGCCAAGAGCAGTACAAGTGCAAAACAAATCTGCATTTTATTTATTTATTATTAATCATCATCAGCATCATCATACACCAGCAATGTAGTCAGCATTGAGCAACAACAGTGTGCAATTTGTAAAGTTTAATTAGTTACAAAAACTAATGGAACCCTTTCATTTTCATAACTAAGGATATGAAAACAAATAAATAAGCAAATTACATTAATTTGATTTCATTCATTTTTCATTTTCTTCTTTTCATTTAATTTATTAAAAATGATTTTTTTTAAAAAAAAATCACTGCCCATGCGCAAAATGACCATTACTCCATTCTGTGCATGCACACCCTTTTCCAAAATGGCGCCAGCAGCATCAGTGCCATTTTGGAAAGGGCAGCAAAGCTTCGCATCCACAGACCAACTGCCCTTTTCCAAAATGGTGCCGACATTGCCACATCATTTTGGAAAAGAGTGCAGACCAGCTCCAACAGCCATTTTTTTGCATGCCCAATGTATTTATATATTTATTTATTTATTTATACATTTTTATTAGCTGCCCCCTCATGCCTACGGCATCTCAGGGCAGCTTACAACACACAAATAAAATACCCTAAAAATCCATTTAAAATACACAACCCCATTAATCAAATTAAAAATATCATTAAAATATCTTAAAAATCCCCCTCAGCTATCCCACCCTCCCATCCTCCCCTCCGAAGGCCTGGGCGAACAGCCAGGTCTTACAGGCTCGACAAAATGCCAACAGACCTGGGGCCAATGATTTATATCACCTGTATCAGATCTTTTGTACTGATTTTTGTATCAGATTTTTAACATTGGGGTTTGTTCCCATTGACTTCAATGGGAAAACCAAGATGATAAAAATTGGATTAAAAAAACGCAAAAGATCCGATACAATGGATACTGAAATGAGAACTGAAATGCATGAGAACCGAAACCGAAATGCATGAGAACCAAAACCGAATTTTTGCCCAGAGTCCAACCCCTACTAACAGCATACTACCTTATCCACTTGTGAGTGAACAGTGTGTCATTTGTGAGCACAAAGAGTAGCATCTCTATGCATAAAATACATTCAAATAGCTCTTTGTTTGGATTTCAGGGAGATGTGAAGGAGGATGATTTAGCCACTCTCCACAAATGAAAATGGAGAGAGTGAAAAAGGTTACACCATTTAAGAGCAACCAAGTAAGTGAAACGATTTGCCGTTCCTTTAATAGGCTTAAGGTTTCAATGGAGTGTCATACAAGTATATAAGCTACAGGCTGTTTTACTGTTTTGAAATATAGCACTGATTATAAATAATGGAAAATCTCATAACAGTAGGTTATAGAGTTCTGGGAAAAAAAATTAAAAAAGAAAAAGGATTTTTGAAAACATACCCAATGCCACTGCGCCGTGCTTATAAGTCATTCAGACTCTCAGTGTTACTTCAGATATCGAATCCAAGTTCTTTTCCTGAATATTAAACACTTGTTAAACAGTCATTTACAGACAAAGGAAATTCACCATGTGCTTCTGTATTACCAAGCATGATATTAATATTCCATTGGTGAGCTGCTGTAGAAAAAGGAGGACCTGCTAGGAGCTTAAAATGCTAAAAGTATGTCTTCATTGACTGTAACCGCATATTAAAAGCATTGCTCTGTCATATATCAGAGAGGAAAGTTCATTACAATGTGGGAGATGGCTGAATTTGAGGCTTTAGGATTGAGTTCCTAGAATTATTTTAAAATCTGGGATACACTAGAGGAAAGGGGGAAAAAACACCCCACAATGCTACCACGTCTCTCTGCCAACGTACCTTGACACTGTTTTGCGTCATGAAATGAATGCTCACATTAGCTTTCAGACTGACTAATCAGCATTTGAAAGGATTTCCATTTGAGATGGGTAAACTGGTCTTGTTAAATGAAGAGGCAATTTAGACCTTCTGCTATTCCTCTTGCTGCCTCTGCACCAACTTTGGGTGATTTCAGATGATACGGGGCCCTTTGGCCCCGTACCGGAACCACCGGCTTCGTTCCCCGCCGAGGTCACCCCGTAACGGCACAACAGACGTGCTGGTGCACGGCCCCGCCCCCTCCACGCACCCCGCCGCCCGCCCTCCGAGGAGACGGGCGGGCGGCGGGGCCAGTGCGGGCGCTGCATCAGGCCGGAAGCGCCGTGGCCCGGGATCCCGCCGGGGATCCCGGGCCGTGGCGCGCGGCCAGACGTGACTTTTCGTTCGGCCCGGCCCAGGGTCCATTTGACCACGCTTCCTGGGACCTTCCCCCGGCTAGCCCGGGAAGCGTGGTTCAAACGGACCCCATGTGGGGATTCACCGTGGCAAACATCTGGAGCACCGCAAACAGACATTCGAGACAAGGTGACCACAGGTGGGTATTCACCGTGGTTCACCGTGATCTCGTAACGTCTGAAGACACCCTTTATTAAGGCTCCACAAAGGGATTCTCACTAGCCAGGGGAAAAAATAAGGTAAGGAAGGAAGCTGATACTGGTATATTTATTCCTTCAACAAGAAAGGTAATGTGATGGGATCACAAAGTCATAGACTCACTGTCTTTCTGAGGAATCCCTGTGTCGCCTGAAAGCGTGCATGCTTTCACCAACAGGAATTGGTCCAATAAAAGGTCTCATCTGAACAGGGCCAGTGCTCCTTTATAGGCCAGAAAGGTGACAGCTTAGCAAGTTGAATGGGGCAGCCAAAACAGGAGCTTATCCCACTGCAGGTAAGTCTGTCCATGCTGCAGGTAAGATCTGTGGCTGGATCAAGAGCGGGAGAGGCGGGGGTAACCAGGACTGCCCAAGGAGGAAAAAAAATCCCTGCGCAAGTCCTGTATCTGAACTGTTTTGTCTCCATCTGTTACTTTTGGAAGCAACATGGCAGCTACACACACTCTCTCCCAACTTGCCAAAATAAGCCTTTTACAGTGATTTTCAAAAGCTCCCTAACCGGCTCTTTAAGGTAGAGGGTGAAATGCTAATTCCTTGGAAGTTATTCAGTGAAGCCAAGATTAAACCCAGAGCAATAGTTCCCAAGAGCTTTCCTCAGTGACTGCATTTTGAAACTTAAACATAATTCTGTTAATGACCATTTAAAACATAAGACCCCAGAGAGTAACAAGGACATGCAAAAGATATAAAATATCAGAGAAATCACTACCCTAATTGTATTTAGTATGACCCCAGCTGGGGTCCCTGACCACAGTTTGTAACCCTCTGCTTCACAATCTATAAGCAATGACACTAATGATAATGGATAGCAAGAGTCTGGATATATTTTCTAAGCCTGGAAGAAGCATCTAAACTATATGGGTTTCATTCTTTAAACAGGTCACAGTTCTGCCTGTCATCTCTAATAAAATTGAGAGGTGCCTTACTAGTTACGTGGTGCTATTGCTTATAGGCATTAACACTAATTTAATTTTTTTCTTCCATTTGTTGGGATGAGAGGACAAAATTAGTTCCTAACTTCGCAAAAACACCATACAGACTCAGCATGAAATAATTGTTCTGACTTCAGCAAGCAAGACACTAGGAGTGGGCAGGAGGGCACAATTTCATTTTAGTCTAGCTTCCATGTTAAAATAAATAAATACTTTTTTTGTTTTGTTTTAATTGTGTTTTCATTTAAAATTTTATTTTCCATTCATTCCTATGGGAATTCCATTCATGCTAATGAGCATTTGCTTCTAGGGATATATGAACAGACCGGAGTTCGGATGTTTGGACTGAAAACATAGTTCAGGTTCATGGATTCGGTCCCGTGGAGTTCAGACTCCCCCGAAAGTTTGGAAAATTCAGCTGCGGCAGACGCTTGGGGCCGCATGCTCCAGGGGTGCCCGTGGGGGCATGACAGGCTGTTGGAGACACAGCAGCAGCAGCAGAGACTGGTAAGGCTTAGGTCTTGGCACCCTGGGTTGCCTAGGCAGGCAGGCTTGGTGCTTGGCCAATGGCCCCAGGGGGTGCCCGTGCGGGCATGGCTGGCCATCTGAGACCCAGCGGCAGCAGCAAAGGCCAGGAATTGCAGGCTGTCAGGCATAGGCAGAGCAGCAGCAGAGTCCCTGCCAGGGCTTGGTGGCTGGCACCCCTACTTGGTTGGGTGTTGCAGGCTGGCATCGTATTCAACCAATCTCAAGAAGCTCTACTGCAGAGGGGGATCTGCACATGTGCAGCAAAGAGTAGTTGGGACTAGTCCAAGCTCCACACCCCTGCTGCAAAAACAAGCAAAAATAAGAACCTTTGCATAAAGGACACCCCTCTCCTACATCAGAATGACGGGCAAGAATAAAAAAAAACAAAAAACTTTGCAAACAAATGCCCTGGAACGCTTCTGTCAGAAGGCAAATGTAGTGGGGCCTAGAGAAGCCTGCAGGCTACAACTGACAGGCAAGGAAATGGCTCCTGAGGCCTCTGAGGTGGGGAAAGGGCAGGCCTCTTCAGATTCAGATGAAGGAGAAGCAGCAGAAAGGTCGGTAAAAACCCTGTTGAT
>QEPC01013456.1:2739948-2754897 GCA_003113815.1 Sphenodon punctatus | reverse complement strand
GCAATATCTATTCTGTCTTGGAAAATAAATCTGCAAATATGGTTCTGAGATTATTATAGCTGCTATTTCACTAACTCTTCTTAATGAAGTTATTGCTAACAGGAATACTGTCTTTAAACCCGCACCCCTTAACCAGTTCATTTGCACTCCCATATAATCAATTCACGCTTCCCCGTGGGCACAAATTAAATGGTTATGGGTGGGGGCAGCATGAACTGATTATATGGGGGTGTGGGCACAACTGAACTGGTTATGGGGGCACAACTGAACTGGTTATATGGCTCTTTTCATGGCATAATGCGCTTAATAAGCTAGCTGCATTTTGGATGTCTTGTGTATGTGATAGCAGCACCTCTGGACTGGTCACATTGCATGCGTGCACAAGGCACAGGCGGCACTGGCAGCAAGAAGCAACAGTCCCTGGTGGCCAGACTGGCCGAGCTCACCCCCTCCTCCAGTAAGGCAGTGGACGCAGTCAGTCTCTCTGTGCCTGCATCGCTGCCCCTGCAGTGGAACCACTCCTGGGGAGTGGTGGTAGACACTCAGCTGGTGGAGGGGGGGAAGCATTAGGAGACCATGCTTCTCCATGGTTGCTCGGAGGGGTGGAGAATGGGAATCCTTCCTATCCACAGGGAGTAAGTTTTATGTAAATATGTAATTAGGTGGGGGCTAATTATGCAAATTAGGCCCCGCATCAAAACTTCGCACATGACCTCACAAACCCTGGGGCTGGCCCTGCCTGCAGTGTTTCAATGGAAACCACTTTGCAGGTCTCCATACATTTAAATAGTGGTTTTACTTTGCCTCTGACATTTCCCTTTCCAAAGCTTGCAAACAGTGCCCCAGGGTAGGAGAAATATCAGAGAGAGACTGCCATACAGCAGGCCGGAACAGGATAGAGCAGACACTAGCAGGAAGCGGGTGCCAAGCCTGCACTGAAACAGTAGGTACTCGGCATAGGAGGAGGCTTGCTGTTGTCCCAAGTATGACAGGCCTTCAGTTTGGAGAAAGTGCCCTAGGGGGACAAATTATCAGACAGACAGACAGGCATTGGAGAAGGCTTGTTGTTGCCTCAAGTATGACAGGGCTTCAGTTTTCACAGTGCCCTCCCTCCAGTCCTCCTGACTGGATACTGCCAAGGTGTGGCATCATCAAATGAAACCCTATGGCAGGGGTTCTGTCTCCATGATGTCTTTGGGATGCCTATTGGCCAATGGCCCGCGGGAATGCCAATGCCAATTTATTTAAATGTTTTAAATAAATAAACAAACCAACTCCAGTCTCCTCGTGTCCCCTCAGTCTGGCTTTTTGCAACATTGTTTTGCCTTTCAGGCATATGCCAACCAGTCTGAGAGGCAACATGAAAACAAAATTAACAAACAAAATTCTGTTTGCACTAAATTTTGTTACTGTTTCCCTAATTTCAAACAAAATTTCATTTGAGTTATTAGGGAAACAAATAAAATGCACACCCCAACAAGACAATGGGCATTTTTACACACACCTTAAAGTTTCAGATTTTTCTATCTTCTGGGTTTACAAGTCCACAAGTAAGTTCCGGATGCATTTTTCACACACACACTGCCCTGAGGCAGTTCCTGGAGGCATTCTTCACACAAACACTGCTCTGAGGCAGCCTAAAGTAATCACAGCTGTAGACATGACAGGCTCCCATGGAAACCAAGTGACCACAGCTGCCTCGAGCAAAGCAGTTTACCAAGAAAATATTTTACACACAAATGTTCTGAGAGAAGTTCTGCGCAGAAGTTCAAAGAGAGCCAGATGTTTAAGATCTGTGTGAGTGATTTAGACACACAGAAAGTTCAGGATGTAACAGCAAACATGCAGGAGAAATGTGTGTGCAAAAACACCCACTGTAATGAAGTATGCGTTCTTTTTTTCTTTTCTTTTTTTTAATACTTTTTTTCATGTGTACAACAACTTTATACACATTAACTAAAAAATTATGGACCATATTCAGGGGGAAAAACCCATACAGCTGCAGTCCCGTGTTCTATCTACATTTCGTATGACATATAGCCTTAATTTTCATATTTCTGTTAAATAGATTGACATTTGTGTTGCATTGGATTTAGAGTGTTGTTGGATTAATGTCCATATGTTATTTCATTCAGCATAAAAGCTCTCTAAGTCTTGGTGCAGATCCGCTTGAATCCGCTCCATTGTAAGTACATACCAGTCTATTTATCCATTTAGTAAAAGAGGGTTTGGACTTGGACTTCCAATTGCAGACTATTTATGGATAGCAGCAAGTCTTAGTTGTTGGCAAGCCAATTTTCTTTCTTTTATTATTTGCAGATCCGGGAAGATGTCGAGCAAGGCGAACATAGACTGGAACGGGATTTCCATCATGGCTATGTCATTCAACATTGGCCATATTTTTTTCCAAAAATTGTTTATATGGGGACATTGCCACAAACAGTACATCCACATTCCCGTTTCTTTACAGCCCTGCCACCAACAGTACATCCACGTTCCCGTTTCTTTACAGCCCTGCCAACATTCTTTTGGCTATTCTTTATTCATTTGGTTTAGTCTTTGTGGAGTTAAATAGATTCTGTACGTAGTTTTTATTTGTGGTTCCTTTACTGCTAAGTATTTGGATGCTGTTTGCAAAGCTTCCCCATTAAATTCCGTTTTTCTTTATCTATTTCAGTTTGCAGGTTGTGCTCCCAGGCTATCAAATATCCAGCATCAGGTAAGTTGAATAGTCCATGTAGAACTTTATATATTTGTGATATGATATGTTTTTGTGAGGAATCTCCATAGAGGACCCTTTCCAGATCATTTATTTTTCTAGTGTATTTCTGCTTGTCTATCTTGTTATTAAAGTTACTCTTGATTTTTGCATACAACAGAAATCCTGGATCTGCTTCCATTTTTTTGTGTTATTGTTTCTACTGTTAACATGTCCTCTCCTACAAATAAGTGATGAGCAAATTGTAGTTCTTTTGATTCCCATTTCTTTTTTGTATCTTCTGAAATGACTGCCCACTTAATCCATTGTCCAAATATGGGCGTATAAGGATTTTTGTCTTTTATTATTTCTGCCTTTCTTAGACTTATCTCCCAAGTTTGGAATGCCATATGTATGAATGGATGATTTTGTCCCATTAGTGATGGGATTTTTTGTTCATCTGTTAAAAGATACTTGAAGGTTGTAGTCTTACACTGGTCTTTTTTGAGCTCCATCCAATCTGGGAGACCCATATCGTGGTACCATACCTTGACTCCTCTTAAAACTGATGACCAATGATATAGTTTTATGTTGGGCATATTCATCCGGCCCTTCTCCTTTAAAGTGTATAATATTGACCTCCTAATCCGGGGTTTCTTCCTATTCCACAAGAATTATTATACGAGAAATGACTTTATTAATTGCTCCAAAGTATTCTTTAGGTAGCCTTATCGGTAGCGCAAAGGATGTATACATGAGTTTTGGCAATATTACCATCTTAACTAAATTTGTGTGGCCTATCCATGATATCTGTAACTTTTTCCATACTTCTTCCTTGTATTTTATTTCTTCTAGCAATGACACAAAGTTTGTCTTATATAACTCTTTCCAGTTCTTTGTGATGTTTATTCCCAGGTACTTGATGGCTTCTTTTTGCGCATTAAAGGGAGTTGACTTTTGATATTCCTCCCTTGACAACTTATTCTCATTAAATAGCAACATCTGTTATTTTTCAACATTGATTTTATACCCAGATATAGCGCTAAACTGATTTATTACATTCAGTAGATTTGGCACAGATTGAGGCAGATCCGACAAGAATACCATCATATCATCGACATACATAGCCAGTATATATTCCACCTTACCAACTTTTAACCCTTGTATTTGCTTCAAGCTTCTAATAGCAATGACAAGGGGCTCAATCGCTATGTTAAATAATAATTGGGACATAGGACAGCCCTGTCTGGTGCCCCTTGTCAGCTCAACCCCCGCCGAGAGTTCCCCATCTATTATAAGCTGTGCTTTAGGATTTCTATATATTAACTTTACCCATTGTAGAAATTGGTCTTTTATTCCCATACCTTTCATCGTTTCAAATAGATATTGGTGCTCCACCATATCAAAGGCCTTCTCCGCATCCAGGGATATAACTGCTGCTGGGGCCCGGTTACTCCTGATATAATGAACAATATCCACTAATTTGCATGTATTATCTATACCTAACCTACCGGGCATGATGCCAGTTTGATCTGGTGCTATTATATGTGGCATCACTTCCATAAGTCTATTTGCCAATATTTTAGTGAATATTTTTGCGTCCGTATTAATTAGTGATATGGCCTGTACCCACTACAGATCTCTAAATTCTTCTCCGGTTTTGGGCATAATGTTATATAAGCCTCATAAAAGGAATGTGGCATTTCTTGTTGTTTAAGAAATGAGTTAAACATTTTGGTTAGCAATGGGCTAATTTGTGTTGAAAAAGTTTTATAAAATTCAGACGGAAAACTGTCTGGGCCAGCAGTTTTGTTTTTGGGAAGATGTCTAATTATCTCTTGCACTTCTTTGTTGTCAAATGTCCTATTGAGTAAATTTTGTTGATCTGCATTTATTTGAAGAAGTTTAATTGATTGCAAAAATTTATTTATGTTATCTTTTTTGGGGAATCCAGTCTTGTATAACTTTTCATAGAATTGAAAAAAGCATCTCTCTTTCTTTACCTTTTAAAATATTTGATGTGGGGGTTTTCTGTATAAATGGTATATCTTTTTTTTAATGCCTTTTTAAAAAAACTAACCAAGCCAAGACTTTGTCCGCTTTATTTGCTTTGACATAATAATAATAGGCCTTGGTATATCTTAATTTTCTGACTGATTGTGGCTTCCGTTTCTATTAGATGTATTTGGGGTTTTAGAAATGCAATTTTTTCAGCATTTAATTTAGATTGTTTAGCCAATTGTTTGATTTGTAAATAAATTTCACTAATTTATTTAAATTTTTCCTTTTTCAGATGTGCACCCGATGAAATAAATTGTCCCCGAAGGACTGCTTTAGCAGTTTCCCACAGAATTGACAGGGTTTTCTGGTGTATCATTATACTGGATAAAATCCCCCCGCTAGGTGCCTTCTGTGCCGCGGGGGACTTTGTGCCCGCCCCTCTCGGGGAAGAAGGCACAGGGTCCTGGAGGGGTTCCCGCCAAGCGGGAGATGAGCCATGGCTTGCTAGCTGTGCAAATGGTGATCTGCTGGGATTGCCATTTCAAGAGCCTGGGGATGCATTTGAGTGTGAAATTCGGGAATGCTCATTGGTCGGGGGGAGGTCACGTGGTTAGTGTGTGCTGTGCAGCTCTTCAGTGACTGGCAGTGGGTGAGTGAAGAGGATGTGTCCGACAGATCTGGTTGAAGCGGTCTGTTTTCTGCCCCCCCAGGCATTCCTTGCTTCTGCTTGTCCCCCCCCCACCATATTAAGAGGTGGCACAGGAGTGCAGAGGGCGTGTTGACAGCTCAGCATTGAGGCAGCTGGTGTTTTCCCCCCTCCGGCATTGGAGGGAGGTGGCTTGCTCCTTGCTCAAGCCTGTCCTCCCCTCCATTGCATCAAGAATTGGCATGTGCTTGCCCCCCTCCTTGGAGTGCAAATCTAAGTGACCCGGGGGTCAGGGAGACAGGGCTTGGAGCAGGAGATTTTGGGGTGGGGGGGGAGTATCAAGGGAGGCAGCGGTTTTTTAAGGTTTATTCCTGAGGGAAGGGGGTTGGTGGCCTGGTTGTGGTGTTGGGCCTAGGATGGGCTGAAGCAAAGGCACAGGGAAGGCCAAGAACCCCCAGGGCTAGAGGGGGCATCCAGCAGGCACAAAGGGCCAAGGCAGATTTGGGAGGGTGAACCCTTCTCCCCCAGGGATGGTGGGGGTTGCCCATGAGATGTGTTTGATCCATGGGGAAAACAGGGGGGGAGCCACTGGAGGTGAAGCAGGGGCTAGACCTAGCAATGTAGCTGGGGGTGTGTTCAGGCAGGAGGCCTTTGCAGTGCTGCAAGGGGTAGGGGCACCCCCTACTGGTGGGATGCCAGTTGAAGTACCAGGGCAGGCAGGCCGGGCTGGCTCTGAAGTGGGTTGCCAGGATGAAATAAGACAGGTGCTGGCGCAATCAGTGGGGTCAGAATAGGCCAATATGATGAGTTTTGGGGAGCAGGGCCAGCTCTTGGTGGGGGTGTCGAGGCTAGCACCATATACAACCACGACTCTGTTTTATTTCAGCCCGCTGTGGACAGCCAGTTGTCATCCAACCTGGCGGGTGTAGGTGATGGTGCCAGCCAGGTGGTGGAGCAGTTGGCCGAAAAAGTCAATAGAATGGAGCAGCAGTAAAGGCCCCAACCCCAGTTAAGTGGTGGGTCTTGCGAGATTTGTTGGTGAACTATTCATAAGTTGAAGTTGCCCATTATGTGATATATGGTTTTAGGTTTGGATTTGCAATTCCGCTTGAAAGGGTTAGGGAGCATATGTCCGCTAGGAATTTGAGATCGGTTGTGAGTTTGGAGGAGATCGTTTAGAAGAAAATAAGGAAAGAAGTTTTGGAGGCCAGGGTTGCAGGTCCATTTGAACACCTGCCTATGACTAACCTTAGGATCTTGCCATTCGGTACTGTTCCCAAGAATGCCCTGGGGGAGTACAGACTGATCCAACAACCCATCCCCTCATCCATCTCCCCTGCCAAATGCCTGGCAGAACAGCCAGGTCTTACAACTTCTCCAAAAAGAGGGCGACCCGGGGCCAACCAGACCTCCACTGGATGGGGTTTCCACAGCCGTGGAGCAGCCAGAGAGAACGACTTCCCCTGCGTGGTCCTCCAGAAGACTCAGGTGGAGCTAGAGCAGGGCACCCTCAAATGACTGCAGGGGTCGATACAACCCCCAGGGAGTGAGGTGGTCTCACAGATAGGTAGGGCCTAGGCCATTTAGGGTTTTAAAAGCCAAAACCAACACCTTGAATCTGACCCAGAAAACTACCAGCAGCCAGTGAAGAGAGCAGAGCACTGGTGTAATGTGCTCTCAGCGGCCCAGTCCTACCAGAAGATGGACCACCGCATTCTGTACCAGCTGCAGTTTCCAGCCATCACCAATAATAATAATTTTAATTAAGCTTAACCACACGGGCCATCACTCGAGGTAAAACAAAGTCATACCCAATACAAATTCATAACAGAGTAATGCAGACAGGATCCCATATAACTACAAATTTAAATGATGCCAGCAAACATTACTAAAACAACCCCTACATATTCCTACTCTACCCAGGTGTTTGGGGGGTTTCCCTATCACTCCACCAGCCTCCCACTTGAATTGACTGCAAAACTTACCGATCTTACAAACTTACAGATTTTATTCACAGGATCGCACCCAATATCTAACACAGAGCGCGGGTAATATCCATCCTGAGCAGATTAATAATCCAGCCCCAACTCCTACAAGAGGATAGTGTCCCTTGCCTTCAACCTACTAGGAAGGAGCGTCTATATCATTTACAGCTTCCGTCCCCCCTTCAATGGGCTGGAAGTTTTAAAATTTACTTCTAATAAGGAAGGCAGCTACCAGGAATCCTGCCACCGCCTGCGTCATCTTTGGATTAGCATCCTCCAGCAAAATCCTCAGCAAGGTACTATTAACACATAACTGGAAGTGAATTAATAACGGGGCTATATAAGTATCACGTAGTTTGGCATAGATTTTGCATTCCAGCGGGATGTGCCCCACCGTTTCAGCTGTTTGCAAATCAAATGGACACAGATGTTGGGCAAAAGTCATTTTAGCTATCCTTCCTTCCTGAATCTTGGACAGTAAAGTGTTTAAATATGCACAAAGGAAAAAATAGCATGCTCCAACAGAAGGGAGCAGATTTAAATATACAGCCATTTCCTCAGGCGGAGGAATCAAAGGCATATAATCTCTCAGAAAGGCCGTATCCCTAATTCTGGCTATATCCTCTTGTCTCGCTATGTCACTGAGTCTTTGGTGTACTTCAGATATCACTTGGGCCCTATTCTTTAATAAAATAGCTTCTTTAGATAAACCTAGGTACACAAGGTAGATATCCATATCTACCATCCATGAGCTTCTGAAGGAATCGTTCTTGATCAGTCCTAGGAGGGAATCTCGCGCAAACTGAATTT
The DNA here is from genome assembly GCA_003113815.1 of Sphenodon punctatus. Classification (NCBI taxonomy): domain Eukaryota; kingdom Metazoa; phylum Chordata; class Lepidosauria; order Sphenodontia; family Sphenodontidae; genus Sphenodon; species Sphenodon punctatus. The sequence continues at coordinate 2,746,757 of QEPC01013456.1, read as the reverse complement.
TAATCCATAGGTTTAAAACCTCCTTTCTTACTACTACTTCCCAGCTTAGTGATCCAATCTCCAGCCTCAGATCTTCCATAGGGATCCCATAGGGAGCCCTGAGGATAAAATGCAGGAATTTATTTTGGGCAGAGTTAATTCCTTTGGGTAGCAGTATTGCCCATAAGCCCACACCATATAGAAACTTAGTCCTCACCTTTGCATTATAGACCCTCACGGGCCAGACCTGGCTGTTCCGTCAGGCTCTTGGCGGGGGGTAGGGGTGGGATGGGGCTGGGGGTTTTCCCCATGTAGTGTATTTTAAATTGTTTTAAAATTTTATTATTGTTTTAAATGAAATGTTGTTCGCCACCCCAGGCTGCCCTGTGGGCAGGAGGGGCGGGATATAAATTTAAAAATAAATTTTAAATCTGCCATCCCCAAATGGCCAAACATTCTGGTTATTACTAAGGGGGTGCCACCTGTCTCCTGCTTGGCATATCTATAATGCTTATCCCATTTTAGATTCTGCTGGAAATAGCCTGTAAATTTTCTTAGTTGACGTTTCAATCGAATTTGTGTTTGAGATATTATGGCCAGATCATCCGCATAGAAGAGACACCCCACTGTTCTTGATGCTAACTTAGGAGGATATAAATCTGGGCTTCCAAATAAGGACACGACGTCATTAAAATATATATTAAAAAGCATCGGCGCTAATAGGCAACCCTGTCTAACTCCCTTCTGTAATGTAATGGCAGAGACATGCCCCTGGTTATCCAATTTGACCACCATGTTGGCCTGGCTATACATCGCTCGCAGTAAATAAAGCAGTCGTGGGTCAATATCAAGGGCCTTAAGCTTTTCCTTGAGTTGCACCCTATCCACAGAGTCAGAGGCTGAACTTAAGTCCATGAGGGCTACAAAGAGCCTACCATTCTTACTAACATATTTACTTATAAGATGATATAGGAGCATACTGATTGAGGGTAGATTTTCCCGCTTGAAATCCCGCTTGCTCCCAATGAATAATATTGTTGATATTAAGCCATGCCGTTAGCCTAGAGAGGAGTATTTTAGAATAAATTTTACTAACAACCATAAGAATACTGATTGGGCGGTAGTTCTGTGGGAGTTGTCTAGCTCCTTTTTTATACACTGGAGTGATAACTGCCAAACCCCAGCCTTCCGTGAAGATCCCCATACTGTTTATTGCTGTGAATAAAGCTGCTAAATAAGGTATCCACCAATCCTTAAATTTCTTTATAAACTCAATTCTAATATAATCTGCACCAGGGGTTTTGTTATTGTGGAAGGAATTCACCGCCTGCTGAACTTCTATCTCTGCAACTGGCGGCCAGGGAGCCACCAGTTCGATTTCCTCTACTTCCATAGTTGATGGACTAGATGCCTCTGAAAACAACTTTCCAAAATAAGCCTCCCAGGTTACTGCTGGAATTGGGAAAATTCCATTACTCATGCTATGTTTTAAGGACATATTGACAATGAGTAAAAAATTCCTTGAATTCTTAAGTTTACCTGCTTCATAGAGATACTGCCAGATTTTATTGGTGTACTCTAGTTTTTTCTTTCTAATTAAGAGCCTATATTGCTTCTTTAACACAAAGTATTGATCTGGCAATACCCTCCACTGATGCTTCCTATAAACCTGGTAGAGCAATATAAAGGCCTTTCTAGATTGACAGCATTCCATGTCAAACCAGGGTTGGGTTCTATGATAGAAATCAATTGGCTCCCCACTCTTCCTTGTTAGGAAAGGAGTTAAACCTTGGATTAGTTTATCATAATCTACTATCACTACCTGGTCTGGCACTCCATTCAGGGTTGTAGATCTTACCGACTTGATTGACTCGCTGTCTAACAGGTCATCTAGCAATACTATCTGGCTTAAATCCCATTTCTTAGGCAGATATCCAATTACTTGACAATTGCACGGGACCTTCTGTATATCTTTCTCTGTCCCGATATTCCCTTCCAGCCAACCACCCAGCTGCAATTCCAGTGGCTGATGGTCGCTTACTTGGACCTTTCCTATATGAAAGTCAGCCACATGGGCAATGACTTCATCGTTTATAAGACCATAATCAACTACACTGGACCCTTGCAGATCCAGGAAAGTAAACTCTCCTGGCTTATCTGTGATCCATGCTCCGTTTAAAATTTTAAGGCCTAAGGCTGTAGTCATGGCTATCAGCTTGAGCCCCGCGCTGTTTACTTTAGAATCCTTAGATAACCTCTCTCTCAGTCTCCCATCTCCTATACCAAATCAACAATTACTTTGTAATAAATAGGGTGCTAATGCTTCATTGTCTTTCCTTATGTGGGCATTTAGGTCTCCTATCAAAATGAGGGCTTTGGGGTAAGTTAACTGTAAGTTCTCTATCTGCAGCTGAAGCTTTCCCCAAATGGCCTTCTCATACATAGATGCCTTTGCCGGCACCAGGTAAATTGAAAGAATAATAAAGGTAAATTTACCGGCTGTTAGTACAACTCCAATAGCAGCAGGTGGTAATTCCTTAATGACCTTAAATCCCGAGGCCATAGATAGTAAACATGTTACACCCCACCCACCCACCCTCCCCACTGGAGCACCCTCTTTTGCTTATTGAGACTGCCGGTAATGAATAGGCGCTATAACCCCTCAGCTCCACCGGTGATAGGGCCCAAATTTCTTGAAGTAATATTATTTGAAATGTCCTTAAATAACTAATAACCGTCCAGTCACTTTTATGATGGTTCCATCCTGCTATGTTCCATGAACAGAGGAAGTATGAAGGGGAATCAAAAGTCTTCCTCAGTCATTGATTCGCAGCTGACAAGATGGCGGGAGAGGGAACTTCTGTTGTGAGACGATCAGCCTCTTTATAATTTAACAAGTCTCTGGATCGTAGCTGGCTATTTGCTATCTTGAAGAATCCTATTCCGCTGTCCCCTCCCTCGCTCTCCCTCGCTTCTCCTGCTCGCCCAACCGCCTTCGTCCCTTCTCCCTCGCTGCCCCGCATGCCTGGAACTCCCTCCCTGCCGACGTCCGCCTCGCCTCCTCCCTCCGCTCCTTCAAATCCCTCCTCAAGACCCACCTTTTCCATGCTGCCTTTCCCAATGCCCTCTAGTCTTTCCCCTTGCTCTTACTGTCGGCCCTCCTCTGCTGACTGCTGCTACCGACCACCTTGTAACCAAGCCAAGTACACGCGCCTGAGACTTCGCATCCGCCTGAATGTTTGTTTGTCTTCTCCCATGTCTCTCCCACTGTCCCCTCTCCTTGTCTCCCCCTCCTTGTCTTTTAGATTGTAAGCCACAGGTAGGGACCGCAGCTGATTATATGTTCTGTACAGCGCCAGGTTGTTACTGGCGCTTTATAAATGTTTAATAATAATAATAATAATACTACATCTAAACTACCTGTATCCTCAATAGGGGCAACCACCCTCACAGATTGGGATGATGTTATCTCTCTCGATCTTTCTACTTCTCCACTAAGGGCGCAGAATTGAGTATACCTCTCTGACTGTCCCGAGTTAACCTCAACCTGCTTGTTAGTGGTCACTACCCTAGTTGGTATCTTTCTCAGCTTCCCCCGAGTGTACTTTGAATTGGGCACTGAGTTGTCACCACTACAGAACTGCGAGGACAGGAAAGACCTCTTTGTCCCCCAGGAGGAAGGTTTAATCGGGCTCGACCTAAGGCATGCTGATTGGGGGGGAATGTCGTGTGTAGACTTGATTAATTGGCCTCGATCGCAAATTCCTGCCTGACAAGGGGTACTGTGTAGGATCAGATAAAACTTCACCTACTATTATACCCCATTATTGAAATAAATGGAATTGATTCAATATGATTTGAGCAAGCTTAGGACTTCGGAAGAATACTACTAACTTCTGCTGATTAAATGTCGAGGGGAGCTTCTGGAAACGTACTATCTGCCACCGCGATTCCCGAGGTATCGATTCCCGAAGGATGTTTTGTAGGTGATGATGAATTTCCCACTTAGTACCCAAACAAGGGAAGCATCCTTCAGGTAAAGGGACAACCTTAAAAGACACCACTTGCTGGTGAATAGACATCTCCCGCTGGGGAATGTATGGTTCCTGACTTTTCATAGGCTTCTGTGTGGTGGATGAGGAGGTTTTGTCCGACTGCCCCTTGGCCCATGTGACCTGTCTTTCCCCCTGTAAGACCACCCCCATGCTTCTGCTCCTTACTCCTTTGATGTTCATTTCCAAAGAAAATTTCCAGACGTTTCTCTTCTCTCGCCTCCCTTATGAATTCTGAGACCATATTTAAATGGGTCTTTTGTCCCTCCAATAAGTCTAAAACTTTGGTCATTTGTCCTATCAATTTCTTTATGAGACCTTCTATCATAAAGCATTGACTCCCTAGAAATTTGTGTGGGTTAATTTCTGACCTGGGGGAGGCTAAAAAACATTGCCGCCCTTACCTCAGCGCTCTGGTAATGTAGGTACCTTGGGGGAGGAGACAAAACAGCAACCAGGTGAGTCAATCCTCCAATCCTCCACACAGCTTCTGTTTTCCCGGCCAAGCTCTCCTGGGAGGTGCCTCCCTCAACACAGTCCCCACATGCCGTCCTCATTGCAGTGCTCTAGCAATGTAGGTACCTTGGGGGAGGAGACACAACAGAAACCAGGTGAAGGCTCGAAGGAGCCGCTCTGGGGCGCGGAGGGTGAGGCGGTCCCTGAGGTACAAGGGGCCCAGACCATGAAGGGTCTTATAGATCAACACCAAAACCTTGAACCTGGCTTGGCACGCTATTGACAACCAGTGCAGAGTCCGGAGCACAGGTGTTACGTGTGGGTTAGATGGTTTTATCTCCCCTACCCTATTTATTGTTTTATTGAGTTCCTGGGCCCTGATTTAATATTTTGATTTGGATTTTGAGATGTTTTAATTGTTTTTAGATATATTTTATATGTATTGTTTTTTATTGTTGTTGTAAGCTGCCCCGAGCTGTTTTTAGGAGGAGCGGGGTAAAAATTTAATAAATAAATAAATAAATAAATGCATTCCTCCAATCCTCTCCACAGCTTCTGCTTCCCCAGCTAAGCTCTACTGGAAGGTGACCCCCTCAACAAAGTCCCCACATGCCACCCTCATTGCAGTGCTCTGGCAATGTAGGTACCTTGGGGGAGGAGACACAACAGAAACCAGGTGAAGGCATTCCTCCAATCCTCCCAGCAGCATCTGTTTCCCCGGCCAAGCTCTCCTGGGATGTGCCCACCTCAACACAGTCCCCACACACCGCTCTCAGTGCAGCGTTCTGGCAATGTAGGTCACGATAGGTAGTGCCATGTTAGGAATGGGCAAACAGATCGCGGTTCATGTTCGACTGTTCGGTTCGGCAGCATTCAGTTCGTGTGTTCGTGTTCAGCCGTTCGGGTGGATCTCCGAGTTCGCGTTCAGCCATTCAGTTCGGCTTTGTTCAGGTCATGTGTTCGTGTTCGACTGTTCGCCATTCGGGTGAATCGCCGAGTTCGTGTTCGGCATTTGGTGTTCGACTTAAAAATATTGCGAGCACACAGGAAGCTGGAAATTGTGTTGGAAACCAGAAATTTGTGTTCGTGTGGAGCTGTAAGGCGAGTGGGTGTGTGTTTGAGGCAGTGGCTGCTTGGTTCATGTGTTTTGGCTGTGATTGTGTTGGGTTTGGCTGTGCTGTGTGTTTGGGTGGGTTGGTGTGTGTTGTGGGTGACTGTTGGTTTGTGCTGTGTGTGGTTTTTGAAAAAAACAAACAAACATGAAGAAGGCTGCTTGAATCCTCCAGCTGGGGCCACATTTGCCAGTGGTGGAGAAGGAGGAACTGGTGGAGGCTGCTGCCACTGCTACACCTCCCGTGGCACCGGCTTCCTCCTCGGACGAGGAGGAAGCGGTGGGTTCTACTGCCATTCCTGCCAGTTTGTAAACCTTTTTTTTACTTTTAAGACAAGAAAGGCTGTATCAGTTAGAGCGAGCTCAGCTCCCTGGCATGCAGGTGGGTGCGTGGGTGGTGGGCTTCAGTCAGGAACAAACAGTGGCCAACAGCGGGTGGCAGTGGATGTCTGCCACAGAGAGAGAGGGTACCGTAGTGTGGGGGACTCTTCCAGCAGTCAGGCATGAGCAATCCCCCACCCAAACATGTGCCAGGCTATCAAGGGTCTCCACTCTCCAGTTGCCATTCCATTCCCTATGAACCCCCAAATAAGGGCAGTCTCATTCCTCCAGCCAGGGTCACATCTCGCGTCGCCATCCCTAGCACCACAAGGAGGGCAGCAGGATTTGCATGTGCCAGTCAGGGGCTTTTTAGTTGCAATATCTAGCATCCCCTATCACCCCTGGGAGGGCAGGATTTGCACGTACTTTATGGGGTTTTTTAGTTGCCGTCCCTAGCACCCACAAGGAGGGAGGATTAGAGGCATCATCATAAATGCATGATATTTACTAGGTGTTCTTATGTGTTCCCATTTCAGAGAGGAATCGGATTCTTCTGGCCCCGGGCCCAGTCCTGCTTCCAGGCCTAGGACAATAACTCATCGCTGCCGGACCCCGAGGCGGAACTCGCCAGCTTCACCCCCAGACATTCAGCACCAGTCGTCGAATGTCTGGCAGTTTTACAACCAGGGCAACAGAACCACCACATGCAAGGTATGTCACGGGGACTGGAACAACAGGGAATGAATTACCCTGTGACCTGTTAGGACCTGTTAGGAAGTCCCCTGCAGAAAGAGATTGGATGACCACCCAGTCCACCCACTCGTGGAGACAGAATGCAGGCAGGGCTTGACAGACCATTGGTCTGACAAAGTATGGCACTTCTAATGTTC